>VSMD01026003.1:0-14547 GCA_008750895.1 Mirza zaza
AGGGGAGGGGAGGGGAGGGGAGGGGAGGGGAGGGAAGGGAAGGGAAGGGAAGGGAAGGGAAGAAAGAAAAGAAAGGAAAAGAAAAGAGAAAAGAAAAGAAAAGAAAGAAAAGAAAAGAAAAGAAAAGAAAAGAAAAGAAAAGAAAAGAAAAGAAAAGAAAAGAAAAGAAAAGAAAAGAAAAGAAAAGAAAAGAAAAGAAAAGAAAAGAAAAGAAAAGACAAAACAAAAGAAAAGAAGAGTCCAACCTGGCCACTAGAGGGGGAGCATCGCACATAAGACCACTGCAAGCTGCCAGGGCACAGAAAAGCCTTCCCACAGACAGAGCTGAAAGCCATAGTCATCAATGTGATTCAGTCTTTGGCTTGCCTAATATGCCCTGAAGCAAAAGGGTCTTGTTTACAAATATAAAATTACAACTGTGAATGTGTTTCCCATATTACCCAGGTTCCCCCCCACCCCTGGAAATGAATATTTACACCTGTCCTGGAACAGAAGCAAATGAGTTGGAAGCTGCCCCAAAACTGCATATTCAGAAACAAGGCCCAGATCCAGCCCAGCGGCAGAGTCAGGAGTGGCAGGCAAGAAACTTTAGCCTCATTTCTCAAGGCTAGGGGATCTATTCTTATCAAGGAAGTCCTCACATGTGGCTTTCAGACTGCTGTTTAAAGGAACAGGAGGAGCCCACTTCTCCTCTCATTCTTCACACATGGATCTCAGCTGTGGTTATCAGCTGCGTTCTTTTCATGAGCTTGAGCCTGGAACAAGTGAGCTGATAACGCACCTTTTCATCTTCATTATTTCCAGTGGGATAATGTTTCCCACACACCCGGACTTCTCCCACCCTTCCCCTAAAAAAATGTACTTTTTTTTGAGACAGAGTCTCACTCTGTTGCCCAGGCTAGAGTGCCATGGCGTCAGCCTACCTCACAGCAATCTCCAACTCCTGGGACCAAGTGATCAATCTGCCTCAGCCTCCCAAGTAGCTGGGACTACAGGCACTCGCCACCATGCCCAGCTAATTTTTTCTATATATTTTTAGTTGGGCAATTAATTTCTTTCTATTTTTAGTAGAGATAGGGTCTCGCTCTTGCTCAGGCTGGTTTCGAACCCCTGACCTTGAGCAATCCTCCCGCCTCGGCTTCCCAGAGTGCTAGGATGACAGGCGTGAGCCACTGTGCCTGCAAAAATCCACTTCTTTAGGGTACCATAAACATTTTGTAAAAAGAAGGGTCACGTTCTGGGGGGGGGAGGGGGTGAAATGTGATGAAAACACTCCTTTCTTTGAAAATGTGTAGTCTTCACCTTGGGTATCTCATTACCATATTGAGAATAATTGACCTTCACAATTTGAAATGGACTTGAAGCAGGTCAAAGGTTTACACACAGACCACTCTAAACTGACTATTTTAACCCTCCTGTCTTGAATTCTACCTTTTCTAGAAGTACTTCCACTTAATTTTCAAAATCTGAAGAACAAATAGGTTGAGTAAACTTGCCCGAAGTCGCAAATCTGGTAAGTGGTAGCACCAGAATTTAAACCCAGACAATGTGGCCCCACATCCAATGTTCTTACCCCCTAATCCAGTCCACTGTCTCACTCTCCGGCCTGCCTTCTCCTTGAGGCCATCTCTTCCCCAGGAATCTCCCCTCTTCCATCCACCCCTCCCCACCCCCAACTCACAACAACACTACGGATAATGCAGTAGAGAGCACAGAAGTCACAAGAATGCTGTGAGTCCTGGTTCTGCCTCATTCAGCTGTACACCTGGGGCGTTTTGAGTCCTAGTGTCCTAAGCGCACATTGGGAATACTAACCCAGAATAACCAGTTCCTCCCCAGACTGCTATGCACATTAAATCAGGTCATCTACATCAGCATCCAGCAACAGTGCCTGGCACCTACGAGGCGCCTGAAATTGTTGCCTTGCAGCCCAGAGAAGAGCGAGAACAATCACAGTTGTTCTAGCCAGGAGGAAGTGAGCTGTTTCAGAAAGTAACACTCACCTTTCCCACTGGCTTTATAATACAGCCACTATCTGAGGGGGAAGAAAGTTGGTGACGTGCAGGGTCCTGTCACCATGTCACCTTGAGCACAGGCTGTACCAGTAATTCGGGGTCTTACAAGTCCTGTGCCTAAATCTTGCAAAGCCCTTTTCAGGAGTCCTTCTGTACAAAGTGATTCTAACTACAGGATGGTTTAGGGCAGTTCGTACACAGAATTATCTTTCAGAGGACCCAGGTCCGTTATCACTGTCTCTGTGAAATATGTGATACCTCATGGCACAGCCATCTGTCTGTACTGTTCTCCAGGGATTCCTCTTTCTGACCCTTCCAGAGTGACTGGCTTCAGCTAGATTTTTGGTGGAGGTCTTCTTAGGGCCAGCCAGGTAAGGACATGCACCTCTGTATTTAATAGGTCTCCAAAAACAAACAGAAAGGAAGTGCTTCTTAACGGTTAATGGTGCCTGCTCTTGTGGTCATTTATTTGTTGTTGTTGTTTTGTTTTTTTTTTTTGAGTCAGAGTCTCGCTTTGTTGCCCAGGCTAGAGTGAGTGCCGTGACATCAGCCTAGCTCACAGCAACCTCAATGTCCTGGGCTCAAGCAATCCTACTGCCTCAGCCTCCCAAGTAGCTGGGACTACAGGCATGTGCCACCATGCCCAGCTAATTTTTTGTATATATATATATATTTTACTTGGTCGATTAATTTCTTTCTATTTTTGGTAGAGATGGGGTCTCGCTCGGGCTGGTTTCGAACTCCTGACCTTGAGCAACCCACCCGCCTTGGCCTCCCAGAGTGCTAGGATTACAGGCGTGAGCCACCACGCCCGGCCTCTTGTGGTCATTTAAACCCAGTCTGTCACTGTCCTCAGAAGAGATGGAGAAGGGCTGATGGTTTTCTGCAAGACAGATTTGGTACTGGCAGAACTAGCTTTTCTCCTAGATGAGCAGCTCTCAAATTTTTTGGTGTCAGGATCCCTTTACACTTCTAGAAATGATTGGGGGACCCCAAAGAGCTTCTGTAATGTGAGTTATATCTAGAGATGTTTAACATATTAAAAATTAAGACTGGAAATGTTTTAAAACATAAAAATATACAAGCTCATATTCTATGAGCCATCAGGCTATATACCATGTAGTCTCTAGAAAACTCCACTCTATACTCATGAGATAATAAGAATAAAATAGGCAAATGACATCTTAATGTTATTAAGTAAATAGTTTTTACTCACAGACCACCCCCCTGAAAGGGAACTGGAGACCCCTGGGGTCCCCAGACCACACTTTGAGAATGGCGAAGCTAGATAAAACCTACTACATCAGCTTGTAGTGGATCCTGTCCGCCAAAACTTAAACTCTTCTCCTTTTGACATCCTCTTGATTTTTATTTTTGTTTATTTATTTTGGAGACAAGGTCTTTGTCTGTTACCTGAGCTAGAGCGCAGTGCCATCGTTGCAGCTCACTGCAACCTCAAACTCCTGGGCTCAAGTGATCCTCCTGCCTCAGCCTCCCAAGTAGCTGGGACTATAGGCGCATGCAGGATTAAATGAGAAGGAAGAATTTAAATAACTAGGCAGAGCTACCTAAAGATGATTCTCTAAAATCAAAATGCAAATTAGCACTAAAAACACCATAGAAAACATTTAATAGGCTGATCAACCTATTATGGGCCAACAGACTGCCCTCTCTTTTCTTTTTTCCTTTTTTTTAACTATTATGCCCACAGATGACATTTCCATTGGCATTAGACCTGCCAGAGGTTCTTTGTGAGGTGGATCTGAGAGGAAAAACTTCAGAATCACACAATATATGTAGCAGTGATGAGATCTAACTTTCCTCGTTAATGAGAACTTCGTGGGACGTGTGGACCACGCAGTATCAGGGTGCTTCCAAATTCCAGGACTAACACAGGCTTGGGGGCAATCGTGCCAGCTGTTTGTTTGTTCGTTTGTTTGTTTGACACGGGGCAGGGGGGTGGGGTCAGGTTAAGCTTTCACATGTAGTCTCTTTGTTCTTTCTTACTCTTAGTCCATGTTGCTCTTGGATCTACAGCTGTGAGTCCGTGGTTGACACAGGACCATCTGGTGGTACCTCCTGGTCCTCTTTTTTTAGTAATCATATTTGTGATAGAAACAGTTATCTAGTAAGCACTTAGCCAAGTACTTTGTGCTAAGCACTGTATGTTTGCATTATCTCATAGCTCCTCCCCACTCCAAGAGGTAGGTGTTATCATCCCCATTTTACGTTTGGGGACATCGATTGCCTCCAAGTGGCACAGTTAAGCACATGGTGGTTCAGACAATGAGCCCAGACTATCTAATTCCAAGAGCCTCTGCTAAACTGCTTTCTAAAGACGGCAACCGAAGAGATTAAAAGGGGCATCATCCCGATGTCACTTAAATAAATAAAACTTTAACTTGGCAAGGGTCTGGAGCAGAGCAAAAATGATAGACTTTGCAAAAGCAACCAACACGAGCCCTTCCCTGCAGGCACCGGAGTAAACGCAAGTGAGCTTTTTATCAGCGCCACCCGACTAGGAAAGTCCTGTTTCCCCTGATCATCTGTGTGCTGGTTTCACTTTTCCCCTAAGTGTTGATTCAGAGCGTCTAACATTACGCTGCTGAGGTGCCAAACTGACATGTTGGAAGAGTTGCTCTGATCAGTCCTCCAGTTCCCTCAGCAAAGAAAACAAGGAGTTTGTCAAACATGGCCCAGGCCCAGGGGCGGGAGAGCAATCGTATCCGACCTGCAATTACTCTGAAATGGAATTGCCTTCTTGCCTGACAACTGTGACTAATTCCAGAGGCCCAACCAGCCTTCTCATAATGATGACTTTGGGGTCAATTACCATTTGGGGGCAGATTAGAATCTGATCTGAAGCCGAAAAATTCCGCCCCTTAGCATTAATCCCTTGAACTTTCCAATCCTAAATAGGGCAAGTTTCAGAAAAGAACATTTCTCCTTCTACAGCCTACCTGAATATTATTCTGTACTGCTTTTGCTTAATAAAAAAATTAATTAAACTCCTGCCCTGATGATCTAAACACAAGAGTCAGAGGAAGGAAGGAGTTCTGGCCAACTGCCAAGGCTCCATCTGAGGCCCTTGGAGTTAATAATTTCCACGGTGTTTTAAGCATTTGCAACAACAAAAGCCAGTTCTCACTAATCACACAACTGACTCTGGCCAAGCTATACAAGCAAAGCCTGCTCTGGGGCAGTTTATATTCTAGAGAATTCAGTTTTAATAAATAAAATGAAACCAGCAGTCAAGAAACTGACATTTCTGCTATCCTCTGATATTAATCTGCAAACTTAGTAGTAAGTGCTAAAGTTAATGAAAATGGGCTGTCTTGGCTTCGCTGAGGTTACCTACGGCTATTAAATCATTCTAGGTAGCTGGAGGGATGGGGGACAGGAGCCTCTTAAGGCATTTCTAGGCAAGATGAGGCCCGTGGACAAGCCCTTTTTCTCACACTCGCACCTTTCTTACTTGCCTCTTTCTTACTTGATCAGTCATTCTTCAGACAGAAACATGTGCGACTGTGTGTTCTATGAAAGAAATCAACTGTTCATACTCTAGGTTGCAAACTGGCACCCCACGGGCTGAATCTGGCTGCAGAAGCAATTTATTAGGTCTTCAAGGCCACCCGACAAGGCAAGTCTTCTCTCTTTCCCCCTGACAGTCTGTCTGCTGGTTTCGCTTTTCCCCTAAGCTGTTTCAGAGCTTCTAACATTACCCTTTGTTGACGTGCCAAACTGACACCTCGGTTTAGTGGGGGTTTTTTTGTTTGTTTCTAATCTGAATTGGCTGCCATCATTAAAAACTCTGAAGACGTCAAACAAAACTGCAAATATCCAGCTACTCCTGGAAGTCGGATGACTGAGCAACAACTCCAGGCTGGCACTGCCGCATGGCAGCAGCTGGGAGAGCAGGGGCAGTGGCAGCCCCTTCAGAATAGGCACCACTCATGCCCGGCCTGCGTCACCTGTCAACGCCTCTTGCCAGACTCTGCACCTCCTTTGTTCAGCCAGGCTGCAAGTGAACTCCCTTATGAGAAATATTGCTAATGGTAACACTAATATTTGTTGGAAGCAAAGAGGAGGAATACGTGCAAAAATATCACTTAAAAAAGAAAAAACAGATCCCATACTAATCTCTTCTATAAAATTCCCCAAGTTTCAGAATAGAAAGCACCATGTTTATGGCGTTTTTAAAAAATATTCCTTTTGCTAGGTCAACTGTGGATTTTACTACATGAAAAATTTTATTTGCAGCTTGAAAACTGAGGATAAAAACATGATCTATTTTGTAAGATGATTAGCAAGAAGACCTGAATTCTGAGATCCTTAGGGATGAAAAACCATTTTTTTCTCAACAACAGAATTCTCAGTAAAGACAGCCCCTGGAAAATAGAACTTACTGACACACTATTTTGGAGACATAATAGTGGAGACTCCCCCTGCCCCCATCCCAATCAACACTTACTAAAATAAATGGTATCTTCTATTTCTATTTTTCCTGAAAGGTCATATGGACAACTGAGATACTCTGTCCAAAATGAGGTAGCGGGTGGGAAGAAAAAGGAAAAAAATGTCTATATTGACACAGATCTGTGTTCCACTGAAACATCTATGTAACTTGTTGCTTTCAAGAAGGAAATGTCACTCTTGATTCCCACCACCATCACCTCCCCTCCTCTCCCCCTTCTAATCATGTTTACAAGCTTTAAGAAAAAAAGCTACTATGCCTCAACTGTCCTGTACACCCTTGTGTACAAGAAATAAAGCAAGACTGTCTAGGATTCAGGACCAAAGCGGACTTGGGAACAAACCAAATTCCCTCCACGCTTCAATGGGGCAAGAAATGAGTTAGAAATCAACTCTAGACAATAAGAGCTCCTGGGGTGGAAAAAAGATTTTCAATACTGGAACTGAGCACATTGACCAAATGGTCTGTTTTGCTACAAGTGTTTCTTTAATGCAGAGATAGCTTTAGTAATTAGTGATTAGTAAAACAGGAAACAGAGGACATAGAATGTGGAAGTCATGTTGGATCATGTGTGAAGGGGTTTTTTTTAAATTTTAATTATGAGTACAGAATAGCTATACATATTTATGGAGTACGTATGATGTTCTTATACAAGCAAACAATGTGTAATAATCAAATCAAGTTCATTGGGGTATCCATCATCTCAAGCATTTATAATTTCTTTTTGCTGGAAACATTCCAATTCTACTCTCTTAGTTATTTTAAAATGTATATTATTATTAGCTATGGTTGCCCTATTGTGCTACCTAATACTAGATCTTATTCATTCTATCTAACTGTATTTGTGTACCCATTAACCATCCTCATTTTATCCCACCTGCCCCCCTTTCTCCACTACCCTTACCAGCCTCTGGTAACCATCATTCTACCCTCTATCTCCTTGATTTCAATTTTTTTTTTTTTTGTTAGCTCCCACATATGAGTGAGAACATGTCATATTTGCCCTTCCATGCCTGGCCACATAAACTTAACATAACATCCTCCAGTGAAATGTGTTTTGAAACAATCAGACACAAACCTTCCTACCAATGTAAGAGAAAACCCTAGCAATATATATGAGACCTTCAGAAAAAAAAAAAAAAAAAAAAAAACCCTATGGAAGTGCCGTTAGTGCATGTAGTGGTCTATTTAGTGGCTTCAAGAATTGCTATACTTTCCATTATGTTAAGCTCTCTGAAAAGTTGGAAGTCCAGATAAAGATGCTGTAGACCAGTATCCACTTAAAAAAATCGATTGATGAAGAAGTCTACACCCGGGATCAGATTTTCACTTGTGATGGAAGAGGTCTCCATCAGAAGTGTATGTCTTTAAGGACTTACATCTGAGAATGAGGGAGGAGCTTCAGGGTCTAAGGCTGCAAATGACTGACTGGTTGTAAGGCTGGCTGCAAATGCCAGTGGAGATTTAATGGAACTACTGGTTTTCATTCGCGTGGTTATTTTGTTAGTGCTCTGGTATGAGATGCAGACTTCCTTAAGTTCTGAGTGATATTCCTCTACCCCTATTTTTCCCTTATATCCCTATTTTTTCTGTATGCAATTTTGCATAAGGTGAGGTTTTTCAGTCTAGGGCATTGAAATCAAAATCATTATACTGCCATTTTGTTGGTCTACTCATATGTCAATATGCCACATTATAAAGTGTAGTAGCTATAGCTGTCTACAGTTTGGTGTACTCTTATAGTTGGTAACCTAGACATGTGGTTCTTAAGTGAGGCTTGTTAGGATTTCATTTTAAATGCTAATTTTATGCTGCTGTTAAAAATGCAATTCTAAAAACTGTGCCCCAAAACATCCCAAAATATTTATGCTATATAACATTAATTAACAGAAGAAGAATTCAAAATATACACACTATAAATATAAGGAAGTAAAATACATGCAGGTGAGAGGCAACCAGTCAAAACAAACTGTACTACAGTAGTGGTGACTTTAAAAATAAAGTATCTCATTTCCTACATCAGCTATTTCCCACAAATGTTTGTTTCTTTTGCCTGGGATTAATCATCAATTGGGGGAAGTTTTTAGAGAAACATTTTATATCCACGAAATGACTGAACAACAAACAAATACAGCGAAACATGTCAGCCATGTGATCATTTTTCAATATGTTTTCACATGTTACGAAGCTAAGCACAAAAGTAGCAATCAAGTGTTGGTTAAACACTTATGAATGTTATTTGACTTAATAATTTCTTTCAAATGACACGCATGAAACAGCTTCGGGGCCCTCAGGACTGGGGAACCAGGATGGGATACTGACCACAGGGGCCTCGGGTGGAAAGCCATCACTCTAGAACAAGGTGCTTTCCTGGCACCTGAAGCAGCTGCTGGGTTTTACAGAACCACCAACCAAGGCAGCACCCTTGACGTCACATTATCTACTGCTGCAAGAAGCAGCAAGGTTAGAATAGGATTCCCGGCAAAATAGTCTTGCTTTTTGGAATAAAAATTCACACAAACTGGCCCATATATCAAAATTATCCACCAGCTAATGGACATGAAAGTTTTGTAGCAAATTAAACACACAAATATCCCAAATCATTTTTTAAAAGAAAACACAAAGAGGGAAAGAGAAAAGAAATGGATGAGAGTAAAACCTGATTTAGCAGATACCAGTTTATTCAACATAGTGCATGACTCAAAGCATCTGATATTCCATAGCCAACAAGGTTTCCTACTTCTCTATTACAAAATACTGGATGATACCCTGAATATAGCTAATTCAAGGTTCTTGTTCCTTTTCTCCTGTAGGTATTAACAGAATTAAGCAGGTTTTCCTGTTTAGCTCACATTTCACATTCACTGAAGGCTTTGGGGAGAGGGGAAAGCAGGGCTTCTAACTGCCCCTCTGAACCAAAGGCACTTAATGTTGAAAGATAAAGCACAATAGAGTCACCCCACAGACATAGTCCTTTGTGTTCAGGTTGCTGAACTTTAGCATACCATCTCTGGCCCCACGTGGGCTACATCAGAGCAATGTAGAAGACACTGATTTCCTTGGGAAAACAAAGTGCAGTATGAATATAAAGAACTCATTATCACCCTTTTCTGAAAATAATACATAAGAGAACTCTTATTTTACATGATTAGTATCACCCAAGGTTCACACATGGAAAAAAATAGCTCAAAAATAATCTGTCATAAATTCTCACTATGAAATCACAATATATCCTGATAATCACTTTTAGAATTTGTGAGTTGGAGATAACCTCAGAGGTCATGTTGTCCACCATCATTTGACGCATCAGGGCTCTGAGGCCCACCCTGGGGCCTAACCCCTGGGGCAGAGTCTGGGTAGGACGCAGGCCTCCTGAAACCTAGTTCAGGGTGCCCTCGCTCCCCTTCCTCTGTTTTTTTTTTTTTTTTTTTGAGACAGAGTCTCACTTTTGTTGCCCAGGCTAGAGTGCCATGACTTGAGCTTAGCTCACAGCAACCTCAAACTCCTGGGCTCAAGCGATCCTCCTGCTTCAACCTCCCGAGTAGCTGTGACTATAGGCATGCGCCACCATGCCCAGCTAATTTTTATATATATATATATATATATATATATATATATATATATATGTATGTATATGTTTAGTTGGTCAATTAATTTCTTTCTATTTATAGTAGAGACAGGGTCTCGCTCTTGCTCAGGCTGGTTTTGAACTCCTGACCTTGAGCAATCCACCCGCCTGAGCTTCCCAGAGTGCTAGGATTACAGGCGTGAGCCACCACGCCCGGCCTCCCCTTCCTCTTAAAAGACTCTCCAAAGTAAAACATGACAATGATGCTCTCCAAAGATGCACCACACGATAAAGCATGTGCACTGACACAGGTCAGCGATTTGGTCTCACAAGATGGTTCCTTTGGCCATTGGGCAGGTACACAACCCACCTTGGGGTGGGAATTCTTTGCATGAGATCATTCAAAGTTCCAAGGGAGGCCCAGTGCAGGTCAGACATGACTTCTTGGATTTGGGAAGGCTCTTGTTGGCCGTCAGTCCGTGGTGGGCAGGCGGTCAGCTGCACAGCGGAATCCCAGATTCGAAGAGGAACTATCAGGGGTGTTCTGGCTTCGAGCAGCACAGCGATACCTATAGCAGTAGGACTGTGCAGAGAAGAAAGGGACATAAGTGCCACTGGGACGGAGGGCTCCACACTGGCAGATCCATGCTACACAGAAGTGCCAGCTGTTCAGAAACTGTGCTGCCCTATACACGGTGCTTCCCCACAACCTTCATGGACACTTAACGTGTGTGCTTGGGAAAGAGACGCACGTTCAAGAGTTAGCCACATATTATCTGATGTCCTTTACCTTATAGATATAACACAGATGCAGTACAAAGATGCTGGTGTCAGCATTACTTATAACAGCAAAAAGCAAAAAAATGTAGAGACCAATGGTTGCATAAGTTTAGGCACATCCATAGGACAGAAGCATAAGCAGCCACTGAAAATCATGTTTTTACATAATATTTAATGAGAATGTTAAATGAAAAAGTCAGACTGTAAAACTGTAGATGTAGTATGATCTCAAGCTTGATAATTATATATGCCAAGAAAAAACAGACCGGAAGATTCAGAATGCACCTCAGTAGTTATCCACCAGCAGCTGGGGTTCGTATTTTCTACACTAAGTATATACTGATTTTTGACATGAAACTAAGTGATAAACATAGATGGCAACTGGGAAAATATTAAGAGTAACATTAAGATACCATTTACTATCCAGTATCCAGTAGGTGGGCAAAAAATTAAACAGCCAGCCTAGGGACACCAAATGTAGGAAAGGCTGTGGGGAAACACTGCTTTTTGTACATACTGCCTTTAGAGTTTAAATCAAAGCAACTCATGTAGCTATGCATTTGTGTGTGTGGTTGTTCTGTACCGGTGTTATTTATAAGAGCAAGGCGCAAGCATACACACGCATGCCAACACAGATCTTCAGCATAGCAGGCACGGTGCTAGGCACCGTCACCTGTTACTTCATTTTTATCATAACAGCCCAGAGAAAGTAATGAGTTACCCAAGATCTAACTGTGGTGTTCCTGCTTCCCTAGCAAGAGTCTACTACACTCCCAGAGGGAAAGGTACCACAATCTGTGACTTCTTTTCCCACACCCAACATACAAGTCTTGCCTACACACACACACACCTGCACGTCCCTGGCTACCTAGCCGGTATTCGGTAAAGAACTACAAATTACTTGCCACAAACACTTCAAAAGCTTCCAGATTCCAAATATAGTCATGCACAGGACTCTTGTCCTCTAGGATTGTTCTCTGATCCAAAATAACAGAGAATGAAAATAAACTAGTCATCCTGGGTACCACGAGCATAAACTCTGAATTGGCCCGGTAAGACCTCAAGTCCCTGCCAGCCGGTTAAAGAAACGACGCAAAGAATTGTGTAGAATAACATTGGAACTCGCGCAGAAGAGATAATTTGCAGGTTGTGGAAATAGGTCAGCATGCAAGAAGATTTTTTTTTCTTAAATATGAATTATTCTCTTTTCTCTCACAAAAGTAAAGTGCTTCTAATCTTCATAAAATTATCTCTGAAGGTGACAAGACAATTCTCTGGAGCACTTCCACCATAAAAAGAAAGACACAGAGCTTTGTCTTCTATAGTGATACAACAGCAACTAATTTTCTCATGTTCCTTGTGGCCAGGGAAGAATATAACAAACATTACTAAATCTCAGGTAGGCGGAGGGAAGTTTAATTAAAAATGTGTTTGAAATAATAAAAATTGATGGCATCTGCTACTGTGTGTGGTCCACATGCAATGGAAGCTGCCAAATGACTAGAGGTGACCATGCAGGAAGACACAACAAATGCCTCACTCCACGTACGGCCTGCTCATTGGGCTGCTGTGAAACAACAGTGCTCTGGCACTTCTAGAATCAGGTTCCTATGGATAATCCAGGGTCCCATGAAACCAAGCATGCTTAGAGAATTCCACGCTGCAGTAAGGATCAAGTTCAGGGCAGGCAGGCAGGCAGACAACAGACGACATGGGCATTCTTGTTCCATAACTGTACCACACTTGTGACCAAATCAATCATGTGTTTCCTAATTGCCCACTGTATGTGCCCAGCGGGGAGATTGCGTTTCGGCATGGTCTTGTCTTGCGGAGATCACAGGCTGGTGGAGGAACAGATTACACATCAATCAGCTACAAGACATGCTAGGGTTAAACAATTCTGAGGTTATCAGTAATGGAGGTGAAGGAAGCGTTCCTTATAGAATACAAAGTTTTTGGGAAAAACTATTTTGGAAGGCACAACTTGATCTGAGTGGGATTTCTCAGACTTCACACACAAGCAAGCCTGGAGAGCATGTTTAAACCAGCACCCAGAGATTCTGACTCAAGAAGTCTATGGTAGGGCCCTAGACTGTGTATTTCTAACAAGCTTTTAGGTACTGCTGATGCTATAGGCCCATGGCCCACACTTTGAGCACTAATTTATTTAAAAAACAGAAAACAAGGCCCATCAAATGGAGAAAGTAATGATGTCAGCAGCATGAAAACTGAAAAATTCAGGCAGGTTAAGAGGATAACAAGACCATAGCTCAATCACGTCAGAGCATGGTTTATTTGTTCATTAAATATATGAGCTTACAGTATGTCAGATGCTATTTTAGGCATGAAGGATACAATCAGAACCAGACAAACAAGGCACCTGTTATCAGGGAGCTGACATTCAACAGAGAGTAGTGAGACAATAAACAAACCGATAAACTGAAGGTTGTTTCCGGTACTAGTCATGTCAATGGAAACTGAGATAGGGAAAGAGGACTGAGAGTGACTGGGTGGACACTTTAGACAGGGTGGTCTGGGAAGGCCTCTCTGATAAGGTGACATGTGGTCTCAGTTGCTCAAAGATCTGGAGAATGAGAATTCCAGGAAAAGTGACTGGTACAAACACAGTTAATAATGACCAGGAAATGTGGGTGGATAAATAGGATGGAGTCACATTCCAGTCTTCTCAGCAGACAAGAGTCTGCTGAGAAGATAACATTTTACAGATAACATTTTACTATTTAATCTTAGCAAAGGTTAAGCCTTTCTGAATTTGTTCCCTCATCAATAAAATAGAGCTACTAATGGAATAATTTTAGCATACTTCACCTTGTTTTTACATAAACAACTAAAGCACTAGACACGTGGAAGGCCTTATAGCTGTTACTTTATAATGAACATAACACTCGATCACAGAAACTAGTTTTGCCTGTCTTATCTGACCTCTGTTTCCTCACTACAACAAAAGCATTAGCCAGCTTCTAGGTGGGTCTTGGAGAGCTTGTGTTCACTGGGAGGAAGATGCTAATACCCCTCCTCAGCAACTGAACGCGGATACACATTTGCTACATGAATGGAAAAGTTGAGGGATCTCTCTATGGATGTGACATAGGACTGAGGTTTTTGTTGGATGACATATTCCTATCTGCCATCTAACTCTTATTTTAAAAACTATTTTAAAATAAAATGATGTTCATATGCCACAAAACCCAGTATATAACAACTCAAATGAGCTGTATCTGCCCAGAGCACCGTGTTGAGAAGGATTCTCATAGCTGTGACATAGGATAATGTAAAAGATATCCATAATATATAAGAGATTTTTACCATGGCCATATATTTGAAGACCCTGGTATATACAGAATAATTCCACTGTTGAAAGAAAACAAGAGAGTGCACAAAAAATTTGATAGACTACTACTACCAGTTTTCCATAGGCAGCAAGATGATTTTTATTTCCATTTTTATCTTTAATGTTTATGCAATGAAAATGTTTTGTTTGTATAACAAAGACCTAAACTCAATGACAACAAAAGGAGTTAGTTCTTTATCAGATCACAGCAATCCCTGAGGCCTTTCATTAACCAAAATGACTATGCAGAACTCAACACTAAAAAAGCAAGTCTCACTACAAAAGTTAGTGTGGAGAGGTCAGGCCCATCACTTGAGAAAACAGTCAATTCACACCATCATTCCATTTCAAATGCACT
>VSMD01026005.1:0-19562 GCA_008750895.1 Mirza zaza
AGTCATGAAAGTAAACAGACAACCTACAGAATGGGAGAAAATTTTTGCATCCTACTCATCCGATAAAGGGCTGATAACTAGAATATACTTAGAGCTCACGAAAATCAGCAAGAAAAAATCAAATAACCCTATTAAAAAGTGGGCAAAGGACTTGAACAGAAACTTTTCTATAGAAGACAGAAGAATGGCCAACAAACATATGAAGAAATGCTCACCATCTCTAATCATCAGGGAAATGCAAATCAAAACTACAATGAGATATCACTTAACTCCAGTGAGAATGGCCTTTATCAAAAAGTCTCCAAATAACAAATGCTGGCGTGGATGCGGAGAGAGAGGAACACTCCTACACTGCTGGTGGGACTGCAAACTAGTTCAACCTTTGTGGAAAGCAATATGGAGATACCTTAAAACGATACAAGTGAATCTACCATTTGACCCAGCAACCCCATTACTGGGCATCTACCCAAAAGATCCAATGACACTCTATAAAAAGACACCTGCACTCGAATGTTTATAGCAGCACAATTCATAATTGCAAGGCTGTGAAAACAGCCCAAGTGCCCATCAATCCAAGAATGGATTAATAAAATGTGATATATGTATACCATGGAGTACTATTTAGCTCTAAGAAGCAACGGTGATATAGCACATCTTATATTTTCCTGGATAGAGCTGGAACCCATACTACTAAGTGAAGTATCCCAAGAATGGAAAAACAAGCACCATATATATTCACCAGCAAACTGGTATTAACCGAGCAGCACCTAAGTGGGCCCATAGGTACTGCAGTAATAGGGTATTGGGCAGGGGGGATGTGGGAGGGGGGCGGGTATATACATACATAATGAGTGAGATGTGCACCATCTGGGGGATGGTCATGCTGGAAACTCAGACTTGTGGGGGGAGTGGGGAAAGGGCATTTATTGAAACCTTAAAATCTGTACCCCTAGAATTTGCTGAAATTAAAAAAAAAGATTAAAAAAATTACACTGCACATATAACTATGTTTTCTTTTTTGTCTTCTTTACTTTCAAAATATTAATAGGGTACAAATGTTTTGTTTACATGGATACCTTTTATAAAGCTTTTAGGGCTATTTGTATGCCCATCACCTGAATATTTTCCATTGTACCTGTTAGGTAGGTTTTTACCTTTCTCATGCTCCCTGCTTCTTGATTTCCAATGCCTTTTACTTCTCTCTGTGCCCATGCATGCCTGTTGATTAGTTTCAAATTATTAGAGAGTACATGTGTTTGTTTTTCCATTCCTGAGATACTTCACTTAGGGTAATGGTCTCTTTTTCCATCCAAGTTGCTGCAAAAGACATTAATTCATTCCATTTTATGGCAATTACTCCGTGGTATACAAATAGCACATTTTTGTTAATTCACTCATGAATTGATGGGCATTTAGATTGATGCCACATCTTTTTGATTGTAATGGTGCTGCAATAAACATTCAAATGCAGCTGTCTTTTTAATAAAATGACTTCTTTTCCTTCGAGTAGATACCCAGTAGTGGGATTGCTAGGTCAAATGGTAAGACTCATTTATTTCTGTGAGGAATCTCCATACTGTTCTCCATAGAGGTTGTACAAATTTCCAGTCCCACCGACAGTGTATAAGCATTCATTTCTCTGCATCCATGCCAGTATTGATTGTTTTTTTGACTTTTTCATAATGGCCATTCTGACAGGGGTAAGATGATATCTTACTGTGGTCTTAATTTGTATATCCTTGATAATTAGTGATGTTCAGCATTTCTTCATATTCTTATTGGCCACTTGTCTATCTTGTTTTGAAAAACTGTGTCTTTTGCTCACGTTTTAATGGGATTGCTTGTTTTTTTTTTTTTTTTTTTTTTTTTTTTTTTTTTTTGCTGATTTGTTTTAGTTCTTTGTAGATTCTGGATATTAACCTTTTATCAAATGTATAGTTTTTGAATATTTTCACTAAATCATTATGTGATGCATGTTTTACTATTTGTTCCATCATCTTTGTAGTAAAATTTGAACTGAAATATTCTGTGACATAGGTATGTATCTGACTAAATTCAGTAAGTATGTATTTTCTGCTCCTGGACAAACTGTGTTTAAGAGAGTATTTTAAATAATGAAAATAAATTTAAATACTTATTAATGATTTTTTATTCAATTTTGTTTTGGAAATGTCGTGGAAAATATTTCATCAAATTTGTCAGAATACATTAAGGAACACTTTACTGAGTATTATTCTCCATGTACTTCCTTTTTGTTATATGTGATGGTCTGAGCAAATGGAATCCAATACAAAAAACACAGAGTGGATATTATGATTTACCAAGCATTATGGCAGTATTGTAGTGTATGTGTGTGTGTGTATGGGGGGGGTGGTTAATGGGAGTAGCAGGAGGGTAGAACAGACAGGGAACTTACTTTCAAATAATTAACAATCTATTGAGTAAAAGCAGTGGACAGATTGCTTAATTCTAGAAGTCATTAATTTTGATTGAGAGATCAAGCTTTAAGGGGAAAATGACATTTGAATTAACCCTTATAGAATTTCAACAGGCAGAAAAAGATATATAGAAAGAATATCCTAGGGTTAAGAAACAGTGAAAAAATCCAAGGTATATTTGAGGATCAATACATTTTTCATCAAGAAAATCCTTAAGAAATTATAATGAATTCAAGGTGTCTATAAGAACCTGTTGTTGAATACTCTGTCTCAGTTACAGGCATTTCCAGTTTGCCTTTCAAAGACTAAGTCAAAACAAGAAAAGGAAAAGGAAAATTTTAAAAATCTAAAAAATAGGTAAAAATAAAGTCACAAAAAGATGAAATTCTGAAAAAGTATATAAAATAATTTTCAAATGGTGAAAAATAAAATTTCCATACAGAATATAATAATCTTATCTGAATTGAGTTCTCATAATAGTTAATAAACATAATATTCCCTTAGGAAGATCACATTTCTAGGCAAGGATAACTGTTAACACTTGAGATGGCCTCGAAAGGAATATAAACCAGTGGAGGTAGAAAGTGACAAAGAAGGGAGTTTTCTCTCCATGCCAGTAAAAGGTATGAGGCGGGAAAGTATGATATCCCTGGAAAGGAGTGGGTCAGAAGGTTTGACATGACCACAGGAATAATGCAAGAAAGCAGTAAATCAAAGTCTTAGTGGAGGTTAGGCATCAGTCTGATAACAGTGAGATAAGAAGCTTGCATTTATTGAGTAATAAGTGCTATTCGTTTTTACGGTTTTAAAAATGACACATGTAGGTTAATATAATACTACAATTTGCTTTTTGTTCAAAATGTGTTATGAAATTTCATCAGTAAAAACAGAACTGATTCATTTTTTCCCTTTTAAAAAATTTTTAACTATAATATGCATATAGAAAAGTACATATACAAATGGACAGCTAGATGAAGGTTTACAAAGCAAACCAGAACCATGATCAAGAAACAATATTTACAGTGTCTCAGAAGCCCCATCTCCCCAAACTTCTTTGCAGTCTGTGCTATACTAATCTCTATAACAAATTCCCTTGTTTTGAAATGTATAGTCTTTTGCATCAGGCTTCTTTTGGTCAATTTTATGTTTGTGAGATTCATTATAATAAATATTTATCATCATAGATATTGTCATTACTGTTTAGCATTCTCTTGCATTACTGTACCATAATTTATTTATGCTAAATATTGTTGATGGCTATTGGTGTAGTTTGTAGTTTGGAAATAACACTAACTACTATTGACACGTTTGAGCATATCAATATATGCATATCATACATATACACATACACACATAAGTATGTGTGTATATACATACTGGTATATATACATATATATTTATACATACATTTATATTTTCTGTTGGAGTAAACTTGTGAGGTCTTGGGATATTCATTTGTTCAGCTTTAGTAGATAATGTCAAACTATTTTTCATGTTTATATAACTTAATCATCATATCAGTGTCAGGTCTGGCCTCTTGGCAGACTATTGTCTTGGTTCTTTGGCTCATTATTTGGAAAATTCACAAGCAGGGCCAAATGTGACAGAGTGATCACAGAAAGGAAGCAATTCCATGCAAACAGTTTTTACTGCAGAAAAGAAGGGAGCTATACAAAGCAAGAGTACATTCCAGATAGGAATGGGTCAGTCTCCACCAGTGGAGAAAGACGTTGAGGACTCCCAGGTGGTTTTCTTTTATTTGCCTGGTCTGGGGGGAGGGCTTACAGCAGGTGTTACCCGGTGATTGATATACATGATTGACAGGTGTTCTTATAACAAAGTTGCAGCTCCACAGGTGTGTATGCCTTCAAACATCAAGTTCCTGTTCTTGTACTTGTTAGATGTGTTTTCCTATAGTCTCTTTCCCAGCTTCTCCACCCCTAGGGACCACCCTCCTGGGCTGTATCTGCCATCTGCAGATTTAGTCCCTGGCTAACACCAACAGTGTATGAAAATACTGGTGTTTCACTCCCTTCTCCAACACTTTGTTTCTTCTGACTCTTTTATTTGACATTTTTGTAGAAGCATCATAGTATCATATTGAAGATTTATTTTTCATTTGCCTGACGACTAATAAGGTTGACTGCTATTTTCTGTGTTGGGTGCTACTTGGTCATTCTATTTTTTAAAAAGTGTTTGAACATATTTCTTGACCAGTTAAAAAATAACATGATCTCTCTCTTTCTTATTGATTTTTAAGAGTTCTTTATATACTTTCACATGGGACCTATGTTAGATGGGAGTATTGAAGATATTTTCTTCCATTCTGTTTTTAAGTCTTCACATTAAGATATGTTTGTGTATATATGTGTGTGTGCAATTGTGTTCACATATGTGTATTTTATAGATGTTATTTTTTAGAAGAGTTTCAGTTTTACAGAAAAATTGAGAAGATAGTGCAGAGAGTTATCATATGCTTTGCACCCAATTTCCCCTATTAATATATAACATTGGTGTGCAAATTGTCATAATTATGAACCAATATTTATGCATTACTATTAACTAAAGCCTATAGCTTATTCAAATCACATTAGATTTTATCTAATGTCTAATGACCTGTTTTTATTTTATTATCCCATCCAGATGGTATTCCATCCATACCACAGTACATTTAGTCTCCTTAGGCTTCTCTTGACTTTTGGCTATGGTTGTTTCTCAGAAATTACCAGGGGAAGGGGTGTGGATGGTCCCAAGAAGACTGAGTGGTGGTGAAAGAACTCATACTCCACTATGATGCTTCTGACACAACCCAGTAGCGAGAGGGGGTAGCAGCTCATTGCTTGGTGTTGGTGTAAGTCCAAGCTCCCCTGTGGTCTCTACTGATAGTACAGAGGGAAAGGAGGAATCTTGTTATCATCCATGGAGAAAGAAAATCCTGACTCCCTACTTGATCTTATTGATATTATCCCTGAGAGGATGGTAAAATGCCTGGTTATAGCCTGAAGAGAAGAAACAGACTCACCAATTGGCCTTTACTGGCATGGGCAAAAGTGAGGCTATAGTTTTACTGTGTGTGTGTGTGTGTGTGTGTGTGTGTGTGTGTGTGTTGTGTGTGTTTGAGACAGAGACAGAGAAAGAGAAAGAATGAAGAGAGAGAGAGAGAGAGAGAGAGAGAGAGAGAGAAAGAGAAAGAGAAATGTGTGTGTGTGTCTGTATGTTGTTTGACTGGATAGAGTGTTTGTTGCCTAAAAGATTTCTTTCTTGCTAGGCTCACTTTTTCCTAGTACTAAAAGCTAGAGAGAGAAAGCTTTTGTTGAGTTTCACTTTGTGCCTGTTGACATTTCTGGGATATAAGAAGCAAAAGGAAAACCCATGGGATTCGTCACTATGTTGTTCTTTGTGTCCTGAGGTACCTAGACTGCATTTTTCTCTGCACCATTCAGTTTTTCCATGTTTGTTTTAAGTACAATGTACAAAGTTACTAATTATGCTTCAAGGAAGGAATAGGAAAAAATATGTCCATTCCATCTTCCAGAAGCAAAAGCCCAAAGTTCTTATCTACTTTTAAATTAGCTATTGTTTCAAGGATTTTATTACTAGAGTTTTCATAATTCCTCTATCTTTTTTTTTAAGGATCTGTTTTTTAAATGGGTGGAAATCACTTGTCTTTTTCAAGAAAATTCAAACACTTTATTTCACATCTTCAGTCTGGAGACTACAGACTTTGAGGAATGACTTTAGCAAATATATGCTGTTATTTATCCATCTGTAGAAGCTTAATAAATCCAAAGAAAGAATTCCCACAGACTTAAATCAGCTGAGATGCTATGGGAGGTTTTATTAATTTTGTCTGTTCCACAGTACTTTGGAAAGTCAAAATATTTGCTTCTGAAAATTTTTTATATTTATTAATTTGATCTCACTTCTCTTCGAATAAAATATTTCTCTAATTTTATATAAAATAATTATCTCACTTATTAATAGAAATGCATTTCAGATTTATTGTTATACATATTCACCTAGATGTATTTTAGATCTCAAACATAGAAAACTTTGATAAAAGCGTTTTATTTTCACAATTGGAAAAATTTACATAGAGCAGAAATTTAAATCTTCTTTTATATATTAAAATAAATATTTTTGTCATCTTTTTATAATATTCCAGATAGTATTTAGTAATATCTTATCATAATAGATACTCAAATATTTGTTGATTTTATTTCCATACATTAATGAATTTCAGTCATATTTTATTAACATACACTTGATTTGCAGTTAAATTATTGTATTTTTAATAATTCTTTATTTGTAGTTATTATATTTAAAAAACAGATTTTTAAAAAATGTTTTAAACATAAACTATGTGACAATTCCATATTTGAGCCCTTAGCAAATGACTAGGTATATAACTATTTTTATATGAAACCAGACATATTTAGAAAAATAGCTCTCTTTTTCTTAAAAATTCAAAGTATATACTGTGTATTCATATTATATATATAAGTTTTATGTAATTAAATGATTCTTAAAATAAGAAAACAATGGGATACCCATAATAATTCTTTTCATTTATACAGTGTTTTGGACTTTGCTAAAACAGTAGAAGGTATTGAGAGATAATGGCAAGTCCTGCACAGATGCACCTGGGAATGTTAAATGATTTTTTTTCCATTGTAGTGGGATGATAGAATTTTAGTTTTTCTTCATTTCAGTTTTCACACAATAAACATATTATATTTTTATAAACCAAACTATAAACGAAGTTATTTTAAAAATTAAGTTTGTCAGTCACGCTATTAAAAAAATGATTGTTTTTTCTTCTATATGTCTATGTCTTCCAGCAAAAAACAGCCGCTATTCTATGTGACCTGCAGTATTTATATGTGCAATGAGAAGTGTTTGCTATAGCATAATTTTCCTCTTGGCTAGATAAATGGAAATCAAAGGCTATGCTTTTGTCCATGACAACTCTAGCTAATAAATTTAAATTTAAACTGGTTTATATGTATTCCAGAGCAGAAGTTATATACTCATAAGAAGGACATAGTATCTATTGGGAATATAATATTATTTATCTCATCAGGAATGAATTAATTATTGATCCCTTAGGTGGGCAGATTCTTTGAATGGAGTTAAACAGTGCCTTGAAAACAGACTGGGATGTCTTTTAAGAAAACAGTCTAACTCCTGCAGCAAAGTTAACCCAATATTATTACTTCTCATTCCAGCTGGGCTAGATTTTGCTGGTAGAGTTTTTATTCTTCAGCACAAATATTTATTTTATATGAGTTCAAAGTTAAATATTTACAATACTGAAGTTTAGAATTAATTATGTAATGAAAACTTAAGTATCAATATCAGAAGAGAACTTTAAAAGACGTTTATCTTCTGAAATGTTTTACGAAATAGCTTTTAAATTTTTCATTAGGAATATTAGGTAGGGAATGAAAGATCCATCAGTTGGTTAAATTAAGGACAATCACAAAAGATCATAGTGTTTAAAAGAACAAAGGAAAGGTAAGAAACAACCTATTGAGAAAAATGTTTTGTTAATTAAAAGAGCAAGCCAAAATATAATGACACCCAAGATCACTGGTAGAATAAAGAGAAGAAAGAAGATACTGAAAAATTAGATAATCAATTTTCTCTCATCTTGCTCAGAAAGTTTCCACTTTTGCAATCATTAGCTTATTTTGGTGTGTTGAGTGGAAGCAGTTCACTTCTACAATTAGTTTCTGGTGAATTTCTAAGAATCTTAAGTTTGAAATTTCTTGATAGAAGTAGCATCAGTAGTCAGGAAAAAGTTACATATGTATTTTTAGTTGTATATCATAAATCAAAGGATATACACTATGTGGTTTTATTTTTGTGTCAGTTGTTAATAATTGATAGGATCTTTTCCACTGCATTCAATAACAATGTTTCTTGATATCTTTGTCAAAAGACCAAATCTCCCTGTTTCAGATCATATAGGAGGGACCTTTTAGGTGATGATAATTTCGAATATGCAATTTATATTCTTGTACTATAGCTGGAGGTATCATATAGTTTTCTGGCAATATTTCCGTAATTTTAGCCAATAATGGAATAGAGTCTCAAATTCTCTGGATGGGACAGCCAGTTATTAACTCAGAGATAATATGTGGGCCTATAAGTAGTTAATTTTATTACCTTCAGTGATGTAGGGAATACTTTGGGGCTTGTAAGGGCAAGGCTTTCTAAGATCCTGGATATTTATAATGGTATATTTCTGTTATTTATTTTTACAGTTCCTGAACCTTTTGATGATAAGGACAACAAATTTTCTAAGTAAATAGTAAAGCTTTATGTGTTCCTCTAATAACGATGCAAGTTAAAAAGTATGTTTCCCTTACTGTAGTGTTATGTTGGAATACCCAAAAATCAAGATTACAAAATCAAGCAATTTTTCCTTAACTCTTATACCCATAGCTCCCCAGCAAGGAAAATCCTCAAAACAACCTAAGCAGCAACAATATCCAGAACATAGTTACAACCCATTGGGAGGTGTTCAAATAGGTCTTAGAATTTGGTTCTTATCCATGTCCTACCTTTGCAGCCTTGCTAGAATTATGCAATTGGTAAGGAGGAAACTCATTGAAAAATATCTTTAAAATTATTCCATCAAGTTTGGTTCAGTATCATTGTCAATTTATCTCTGCTATTATGGATGTTTTCTTTCTTTCTTTTTTTTTTAAGCTGCATCTTCTTTATTCAGCATACTTTAATTTCAGAACAAAATAAACAAAAATACAATGCGCAACATCCAATCCCCTTGTCAAATTAGGAAGGGAATGGGGCTTTGAGGGCCTTGTTTCCTGCCTTAGACACAAGCACAGCAGAGAAAATAAAAGATAGACATTAGCAGAGGACACCAAATGGGACAGGGCCACTAAGGCTGTGGGGACCATAGGGACACTATACAGAGGGCACAAGGTTTCCAAGTATAAACTCCTAATCTACTTCTATTATGGATGTTTTCAAGAAGCATTTGCACTAAACTCTACTTTCTTGTGGCTATCTCCTTAAGTGATAGTTTACTATATAAAATCTGTTCAATGAGTTGTGCATTTCTATTAATATAAGTGGTTTCTGTCTGTAAACATGAGGAAATATCTGCTTCTAAGGCCTTTTGATATCATCAACTAACCCAAAATCATTTTTACTATTAGTATAAATGATCTTTTGTCAGCCGGAAATTCACAATGAAGGAAATTAATCCAATCAAGCAAACTGATTTAATTTCTAGAAGAATGTTATGTTTCAATGTTTATATTCAGATGCATGATAGCATAGTTTTCTTAGCAATTTTGATATTTTCTTTTGAAGTATGAATTACAAAAAAAAGAAATTTAAGCAATCGTTATCCATGGGAATTTTTAGAGAGCTTGTTCATGGCATGGATAGTATCCAGAGTTAAGCAATTATTGTTTTTTCTTTCCGAAGGTTAGAAAAGGAAGATGCTCTGTTTAAAGCAGCAATGAATAGTTATACGTGGAGGAGGAGGAACCACTATTTCTTAGGAGGAATGGCAGCGAATGGAGAATTGGTGAGTATTTCCTATTAATAGAAGAGTGTACAGGGTATAGAATACCAATAAGTTTATGGATATTATCAAACAAAAACAACTGAAGCTTTTACCAGTTTTGTTGCTGTGACTTTTAAACAAGGTGAATTTGTCTTGGCTTTCAAATTTAGTACAAGACTAAAATAAACAGCAGCTCTTTGACAATTCCCTTGTAACGAAATCAGGGACCCTAGTTCCCACCCAGATTTCTCATGAACAGAAAAGGAAAAGGATTTTGTGAACTCAGAATCCTAGAAACAAATCTTTTGAAAATTTTTTTACCAATTTAGTCATAAATATGTTTTTAACTTGAAAAGTACATAAGCATTGAAATAGATTTATATTTATATACATATACGTGTTATATTATCATATTTTGGAAGTAATTAAAATTTAGAAATGTCTATATAAATTTAATTATCCTTTCTTTTACAAGATAAATGAGGAAATCTTTGTGTTATCTAATGGCCATTTGAGGATACTATAGATGATATTGTCATAACAGATATGTATTGTTCAGAATTTGTGGTTTGAATTTGGGAAGGGAAAAATCAAGAATAGTATTTAGGCAAGAAATGGCATGAATATATAAAGAAAAAATGATTTTATAGGCATCATTATAAAAGCACTCAATAATGAACACATTGGCTTTTAGAAACTAAACATTTTTAAAAGTATGAAATACTTCAAAAAGTTATCTAAGAATATGTTGAAAGAAGAAACTAACAGTATTTTTGTGACAAAATGGAAGCTTTATTAATCTGGGCAGAAAATAACACCCATTTTACAATAAAAATCGTCACAATTCCAACTCACATTATGTATTATTCATGAAACATTATATATTAATTGTTAATATACATTTATATGCCTGTGTTTAAGCTACACAGATATAAAAACGTACAAATAGGCAATAAATTTCAAGCTTTTAACAAAAGCATTAAAATATAACCAACTACTAGTATATTAAATAAAACAATATGCATATAATTAAATTAATTATCTTGACAAACTATAAGAACTTTCTTAATAAACAAGAAGAAAATCATATTCATTATCTTTTACATATTCATACTTCTCTGTAATTGTACCTCATCTGATTGCATTTATATTAATTATTAACTTAAAATAATGATTTGCCAATGTTTAATACATTAATTTTATTAAATATGGTAGTTCCCCTTATCCATGGCTTTAGTTTTTGCTGTTTCCATTAACTATATTCAGGCATACTCTGAAAATATTATGATATTTTAGGAAAGAGAGAGAGAGAAACATCATATTCCCCATAACTTTTATTATAGTATATAGCTATAATTGTTCTATTTTATTATTAGTCATTGTTTTTAATCACTTACTGTGCCTAATTTATAAATTAAACTTTATTATAGGTATGTGTTATAGAAAAAAATATATATAGGGTTCAGCACTATCTGTGGTTTCAGGTATGCACTAGAGGTCTTGAAACATCTCCCATGAAGAAGGGGGAATACTCTAATTAATTATTTTTTTTGAACACGAGGAAAAAATATCAATAAAACCCTCTAAAATAAAAACAATAAACAGCTAAGATTATTTAGCTGTTTTTTTCTGCATGAGAATTTATTTAATATTACTTTAGCAATTTTGATGTGATAAAAGTGAATGTGTACATCTAATATCACCAAAGGCATTTGCATGTTTTCTTAATTTTAGCCATGTGAATAACTAAGATGAATTATAGTTAAGTCTGGTTCCCAGTGTTTTGCACTTATTTCCACTCAGAAGTTGTCTTATCATCTATAGATAACATAATCATGTGGCTAAGGATAGTATAAAATAAACTATAAAAATATATAAGTTGTTACCATTCTATTTAGTTTAGATAATTTTTAACAGGTTACAGACACCTGATAATTTTCTTAACTCAGAAACTCAATGCCAGAAATGCAGGAAGTTTAATCAAAAATCATGAGATATTTAATCCTAATCTTGTACAAACCAAATGTGTTGACATTTTTAAATGGTAAACTAAATTTTAAAGATACTTATATCATCTCACAAGCTCTTCTTCTGTATTGGAACCTTTTCTTTGTATCAATTACCATAGGAACAAATGAAGGCTACTATGCAAGTACACTTTTCAACATCACCAAAAGAAATTAATAGTTTAGTATCTATCCTTTCGGTTAGACATCTTTCATTGCCTTTCTGTATTAGATATCCCTGGAGTATGTACATAATAATACAATTATTGTTTCTCATCAATATTTTAAAATTTTAATAGTGAGTAAAAATAAGGGAAGAGGATGTGAAACAACGAAAATAAAGTGAAGTGGAGCTAGATGAACATGAAATTATCACTACAAAAAGTGAATGTTCTTTCTTTCTGCCAGAAGAAGGCAAAAAGTTTAAATGTAGGAAAAGGCATTTTGGCAAGTATACATAAGAAAGAAAGAATGTGTGCTTAAAATAACTTGGATTCTTGAAAAATACAATAAGCTATGTAATTAATAAACCAATACTGATTAATTCCCAAAGGAGAAACAAGAGTGGAATATCTACTATGCTAAACAAAAAGGGTGCTCCTACTTTAGAGGCGTTCTCTCCTATTTATTCTAAGTGCCTGTCAGTAGAACAATTTCGTTCACCTTAAAACTTCATCAAGTGGCTACTGCAATTTCAAATTATCCTGGTGAAATTGTGCCAGTTTGAGAAATATTAGATATAATTTAACATTATAGTAAAAATACATGAAGAAAGAAGGTGATTTGTCTAGAAGAGATAGATCATTTTTTTTTTTTTTTTGTATTACAAAGGCAACTTAAGAACTGCAATGATTGCTAAGGATGATGCTTATGCAAACTTGTGTTTCTGCAACTTGATGAGAGATCAACCAACAAACCTCCTCATTCTGAGCAGAAAAAACTAAACAAAATGTTCAGAGACTTAAAGGACAAAATTGAGAGAGAAATCTTTTGTAAGGTTTCAAATGGTTTGTTGAGTGAAGTTAACAAAGCCTCTGCCATTATGGCATTGAATCTCCAAGGAGAGTGTTTTTTTGCTTCCTGTTCTGTGTGGTTTCAATGGGTAGTAAACTGAAATATTTACCTGTATGAAACGACCATGTATCACAACATATGTCTTTTGGCATATTTCCATCAATTACTTTTACACTTGTGGCAGCAACATAATACTTCATTTTCCTTTTAGCCTACTTTTGGACAATTTAAACACTTATAACCAATTTAGCAAAGGTTATTTCTAGTTTTATTTGGCATCACTAGTGTTTATTTAATTTCTATTTCTCAGATGAAACTTAACATCATTGTGAGTAGAAACCTGTAGATATTTTTGTTCATCCCCAGTTCAAATATTTCAAGAGATTTTATGCAAAATCACATGTTTTGAATGGAGATAAACCAGTGTGCATATCCACTAATGTTAGATATTTTGTATGTTTAATGAATTTCAGTATCTCCCAGTAGTTAGAGAGAGGTACATGGGGACCATAGATTTCCTATCTATACCATTACAAACAGATAACAATGAAAGCGAGTTTTAGTACAAACTGTCACAAGAGCAGTCTTTGTTATAGGAAGATATGAATACAATTTATTTGTTTAGCTTGATGAAATCATAGGTTCTATGTCAGTCAGGATTCTTACAGAGAAATAGAAACAAACTCATCCCTCTCTCTCTCTCTCTCCCTCTCTCTCTCTCCCCCTCCCTTTCTCTCTTTCTACATATACATGTATATATGAAATGCATAAGATATACACAGAGGACTTGGCTCACGCATTGTGGGGCTGGCAAGTCTGAAAACAGCTGGTAACTCAGGTTGTATTTTTCTGTTACTGTCTTTCTTAAGACAGAATTCTTTTCATATAGGAAACCTCAGTTTACTCTTAAAGCCTTCAACCAATTGTATGAGGCCCATCAACATTATTGAAGGTAACCTTTACTTAAAGTCAATTGATTTTAAATGTTAATCACACTACAAAAGATCCTCATAGCACCATTCAAACTAGCATTTGACCAAACAACTGGGCACTATAGCCTAGCCAAGTAACACATAAAGTTAACTACCACAGGTGCTAACATCATCCTCCAAAAAGTTTCACTTGAGGCACCTGCAAACAATTACTAGTGCGAGGATTTGGCTAAATATCTGACTGGAGTCAAGTGATCAAGTAGCCTCTGGACCCTGTGGCTAGATAGGCCCATCAAGAGTATAAGCCTATTCTATCCATCAGGGTATAGTTTATAAAACCATAAACATGATTCTATTTTAAACAGAGGGAATTTAATGTAAGTAATTGGTTATACATATATTGCAAATGTAAAAGTAACACTGAATAGGATTGTAAATGAACAAAAGAAGAAGTTACACACAAAGATAAGGGATTATAAAAAGCAGATTCTGATAGCTATCATCACTACAACTGCAGTAAAATGAAATGGAGGAGGTTTTATTAGATACCTGGAGTGGATTTGCTACTGAGCCACTGAGAGTTTTTCTTTGAATGGTGCTGGATCCACAGAGGAGAGCCTTGAAGCCAATGTCAGGAGCAATGTAAGGACACAGCCATTTTCAGAAATACTACCAAGAAGCAAAGTAAGAGAGAAATAAAGAATACCTTCCATCTGCCCGTCATTTGACAATGCCATCTTCCAGTATAATTCTTTCTGGCAAATCTAACAAAGGAGTTTTGGAAACAGTGTTTGCAGAGTCCGAACTCCAATATTTCAGATTTGGGGCTGATGCATTGGTGGTATATAGCAGGAGCACCACAATTATCATTTTGGATAGGAAAGAGGAAAGAGATTTTTAAATCTTCATGAGAATAACTCTAAAATATTTCTAGCCAAAAATATAAATTTCACCAGTAGTAGTTTAACTTTGACTTTCATTGTGCTGATGACACAGATAGCTGAAGTGTATTTGCTGCCTCTGATTCACGATCATTGAACCCCAACGAGTTGGATTCCTCATGAGGGCAACAACCTGCCCTGAAGGCACAGATTAAAACAAACATCCAATTATATTTGCCTTAGCTAAGGCATTTTAAAATAAATGAGAAAATACTTAGTATTATAAAATTTGTTTTTTGCTCCTTTGGTACCTTTTTCTTTGCTGTTTTGCTATAGGGGCAAGGATATAATTATACAGCAAAACCACTGAGATTTCTTTAATTCAATTCACAGATATTTATAAGACTTCAAAATATTTTTCTACTACCTTACCAATATTTCACCAACCTTCTCCTCCTGAGAGAATTTAGAGAGTAATCTAATATTTACTCTAGAATATTTCTTTAGGCTACAATGTGACATACATACACAAATTTTCAGGTTCCTTAGTTAATATCTGAATCAAACCTAGCAATATCACTTCAGTGATGAAATGAATTATTGTTAAGTGACTTCATACCTCTGGTAAAGTGTTGAGCTCCAAGCTGCTACAGCTATCAATGTTGATAATTCTTATTAATATTCAATGGAACTGCAAGAAAAAAAAATTATTTTTTCATTTCCTCTTCCTAGGACATAGGCAAGATTTCATATGTGAAAATACGAAGGTCTTCAGAAGTATTGACATGTTCATTCATGATGGAATCCAAAAGAAATTTAGTTGAGACTGAATTTTGGATTCTTGGCATATTTATCTTTCTAGCTTAATGTTTTAGAAAAGCTGAAAGTGGAAATCTGAGCTGAGTTGCTTGTAGAAGTGGCCTCATTCAGCGTTTATGTGTAAATGCTAATCTGATTGTGATCAACCTGTGCTCTGAAGAATAAAAAGAAATGTAGGATTGCAAGTAAAAAAGTAGAAAGGGCAAGGGTATTGGAGATAATTGTATATCTTCTCTTCTATCTTGTCAAAATTACTATTTTTATTCTTCTTGTAAAGATTAAAGCCATCAGTTGGAGGAAGCAGTGTTTATAAGACTTCTGTGTTCCTCCAGGGTCCAGGTGACTACTGCCATACCAGAGTTGAGGCCAGGTCATTAGACCTCTCTATATTCCTCCAGTTCTAATAAAGCAGAGAATAATTGTGCCCAGGCTGTTGTGGCTTCACACATGGTATTTTAATACATGACACTGACTCCATTGGCAGTTTAGGGCCTCTTCATGAGGAAAGCAAAATGGAAGACCTTGGATCAACTTACCCAAAAGCACTTGTAAGACACTTAGTATTGGATATGGTAGTGGTACTAATATAATATAGACATCAAAGTTAATGTTACCTTGCGTTTCCTCATTTGCAGGTAAATCAGAATGCATAGATTTCTAAGGCTTGAATAAATTGCAGATATCAGTTATATCAATTTTGATTTTCATATATCAATCGTATTGGTTGTTTGTAGTATACTAAAATAGGGTAATTCTGCAGTTCCATAATTTATGCACAAAGAGAGCGTCCTTCTGGAATCAAAATCTACAAAATAAATTCATTCTAGACTGTCCTTGCAGAAAAAAAGAAAAACCTAGAAATTCTAAGGCCTCTAAAAAAACAAATCATTGATGTGCAATGAAGCAAGAAATAAACAATAGTCATTGAAGAAATTAGTCAATCTTATGCCACAAATGTATAATAGGATTTTTATTTCTAACCAATTTACTAATCAAATTACCCAATTAACAACTTCTATAGGGAGATAGGAAACTATTTTTGGAATGACTGTAGAAATGTTTAAGGAAATCCACTTTTTAAGTCAATTTAACAAGAAATTCTGTCTTTTCTAAGTATATAAATGTGATCCCTTGTGACAAACTCCCTTCTTTCAGACACTCCCTATGGGATTTTTTAAGGCAATTTAGTAAGAAATGCTGTCCTTTCCTAGTACACAAATGTGGTTTTTTTTTTTTTTATTAAGAATGTCTTTCTTTCTTAAGACTGCTTGTAAGACACTAAAATATGTTATGTATCATTTAGATTGGGATTAATAAAAAAACCATAAATAATACAAATTTGACCAAAAATAACATTTGTTCCCTTCTCTTTAGAAGTCCAAGCCTGAAAAGAAATAATACATATACGACTTCATTAAATTAACTATTGTGCACACTGCAGCTTACCTGGGAAGAGAGATTACGTTGGGTAAAATAAGGCAAAAGCGATCTCTATTCCACCAAGAATTAATCATTAGACACATGTGTTTGTGTGTGTGTTTATTCATGAGATAAGTATGCATGTGCTTTAGTAGTAATTTGGTTTTTTACAAAAAGGGGGAAGAATAAAATATTTGCATTTGCTTAGAGGCTATTGGGCTGTTTACTTTCTGATTCTTTTTTTATGTTTTTTATTTCAGTATATTATGGGGGTACAAATGTTTAGATTGCATATATTGCCCTTGCCCCTCTCCCAGGCAGAACTTCAAGCATGTCCATCCACCAGATGGTGCACATCACACTCATTGCATGTGTATATATCCATCCCCCCTTCCCCCTCCCATCTGCCCGAAACCTGATGAATGTTATTCCTATATGTGCACTTAGGTATTGATCATTTAAAACCGATTTGATGGTGAGTACATATGGTGCTTATTTTTTCCATTCTTGGGATACTTCATTTAGTAGAATGGGTTCCAGTTCTATCCAGGATAATACAAGAGATGCTATATCACCATAGTTTCTGTAGCTGAATAGTACTCCATGGTATACATATACCACATTTTAATTGTACATATGCGTGGGTATACATAGTGATATTTTGACACATAGAATGTACATTGATCAGATCAGGATAACTAGTATATTTATCATCTCAAACTTTTATCATTTTGTCGTACTGGATATGTTCAATATCCTTCTACTAGCTCTTTGAAACTATTTAATATATTATCATTAACTGTAGTAATCCTATATTGCTAACACTAGAACTTATTCCTCCTACCTAGCTGTAATTTTGCATCCTTTAAAAATCTTTCCTTATTCCTCCCTTCCTCTTATCCTTCCCAGCTTCTAGTATCCTTCATTGAACTTTTTGCTTCTATGAGATCAACTTTTTTAGCTTCCACAAATGAGTAAGAACATGTGGTGTTTAACTTTCTGTTCCTGGCTTATCTCACTCCACATAATATCCTCTAGTTCCATCCATATTGCTAAGTTACAAGATTTCATTCTTTTTAATGGCTGAATACTATTGCATTGTGTATATATACCATATTTTCTTCATCCATTCATCAGTGGTCTTGGGAAGCAGGTTGAAAAAATAACTGAAACATAAAAAATACATATTTAAGTCTTTTTTGTTTTGAGATAGCTTTATATCTGGATTTTAATTTTGATAAAATAACATTTAAAAATGTGCAATATATATTAGGTTTTTTAAAAGTATAATATTAAAATTGATTTTACAATATTTATTTCCCACCTAGAATAAATTGCTGACTACAGATCAAATTTGATAATTATAGTCCTAGATATATCTAAGAGGGTTTTGCTTTGTAAGAGACGCTATTCCAGTTAAATTCTATTGTATCCTGTTAACTCAGATATAATCAAATATTATAGTAGGTCAAATATAATCAAACTTGATCTCACAAAGCCAGGCCAGGTGCTGAGAGCCTGCTATTTGTTTTCTTAGTGTGCTCCCCTGAAAAACTTAAGTTTGGGTGCCCTTTCACAGTCCCACAGGTCAACATGGCTATCCATGACAGCCACTTACAATCACCGTCCAGACGGGAGCACTCGAGGAGCCAACAAGGAGGAGTGAGTGATGAGACACATAGAGCATTTGGGGTGCCAGTAGGCCTCTTGGGGCGTCTGCAGGTGAGGCACCCCAAGCAGCTCATGGGTGGGCTTCCTGATGGTGTTCCCAGAGCAATTAGTAGGGTCCATGCTCTCTCCTCCCTGTTCTCAGTCTCTCCCAGCCACTCAGCTATGTTGATCTCTTCAGTAGTCTGGGTGAGAAAAGAAAGAAGGTGACTTTTTTGGCAGCATTCTACACGGCTGTAGAGCCAGATGTTCCAGCACTATGCTCTCACTTTCTCCTATGGGTGAAATTGTGGGTCAAGGGGTTTTTTCTTGGTACTGAGCTGTGCTACCTGAAAGGGAGTGTGATGTGGGTAAAATGAAACTATTCTTTTTGCCCTCTTGAATACTTCTATTGTCAGATTTTTTTTTTTTTTTCTCCAGTGGTGTGCTTGAACTCTCCAATGGACTGCTGGGCTTCCACAGGTTCTCTTGCTCATGGATAATTGTCAAAATGCTTCTGCAGTAGGGTAATGGTATAAAGCTCTTATCCTGCCACCTTGCTTTTCATCACAACTTTTTTTGTTGGCATATGATGGGGGTACAGATTTTAAGGTTTCAATAAATGCCCTTTCCCCCCTCCCCATACAAGTCTGAGTCTCCAGCATGATCATCCCCCAGACGGTGCACATTTCACTCATTATGTATGTATATGCCCACCCCCCCGCCCCCCTGCCCAATACCCTATTACTGTAGTACCTATGTGTCCACTTAGGTGCTGCTCAGTTAATACCAGTTTGCTGGTGAGTATATGTGGTTCTTGTTTTTCCATTCTTGGGATACTTCACTTAGTAGTATGGGTT
>VSMD01026013.1:0-24334 GCA_008750895.1 Mirza zaza
TCTCGCTTTGTTGCCCAGGCTAGAGTGAGTGCCGTGGCGTCAGCCTAGCTCACAGCAACCTCAAACTCCTGAGCTCGAGCAATCCTGCTGCCTCAGCCTCCCGAGTAGCTGGGACTACAGGCATGCGCCACCATGCCCGGCTAATTTTTTTTTTTTATATATATATATTAGTTGGCCAATTAATTTCTTTCTATTTTTTTTTATAGTAGAGATGGGGTCTCGCTCAGGCTGGTTTTGAACTCCTGACCTTGAGCAATCCGCCCGCCTCGGCCTCCCAGCGTGCTAGGATTACAGGCGTGAGCCACCGCGCCCGGCCCATAAAATAAGTTTTGAGATACTTAGTCATAGACTATTTCTGAAAGGGAGATACACGTTTTTATGTTAATGGATAATCAAAGAAGTTGATCATAGATCCTGATCCCTGGGCCCAGTGATGGAGCAAGCAGAAGAATTCTGTGGTCTTGCTTATAAATGCCCAACTTTTCCTGAAAGATTGTCAGGATTAGAGGGCTATTATGGACTCTCGTAATATCAGACCATAGACAATTTGATATTTCTGTAGGAGTTGATGGGTATAAACTTGCATGTTCAGCAATTTTCTTATGTTATTGCAGGTGTTTAGAATTTCACCACAGTGCTGACTTTTGTTGATTTAAAAAAAATAAACCAGTGTAATTTTGTTTTTGGCTGAATAAAAAGAAAAACCCAAATTTAAAAGTTCAGAATCAACATTTCCTGGTAAATTCTTTCAAACCTCAGTAGATTCTAAATGTGGGGAGTAGCTTATTTTTCTCATAATTGGTTTTCTGGTATGTATTGATGACATGAAAAATTTGAAATTGGAAATGAAACTAACAGTAAAGCAGTGGAAAATAAATGCATTAAAGTTACTCTGTTCAATATATATACATAAAAACCAATGTTGGGATGTTTTCAGTTGAAACAGAGAAACACTAGTTTGTAGAATAATATTTTTGTTAATAGTTATGGGCTGGAGGAACTGGAATACTTTTTATCTGATCAGTTTGGATCGGGGTATTCCAGGGGTTCAAGATATTGTGTGTGTCTCTCTGCCCTGGTAGTATATTTTGTGATTAATTGGTTTATTGAAAAGTAAACCACAGTAGGAAGATATAGACTGGAGGGACTGGAAATTAGAATTCTAGATGTGCTCATTAGACTTGGAGGCAAGGGATTCCAAATCTACTTGAGTGCTAAAGGGAAAAATTCCAATCTGCCAGTGGAACATAATAGGCATACAGGGACAGGTAGTTGTGGACGACCGGATGAGCAGCTGGAAGTTGGGAAGTACAGTAGAGGAAACAGGGAGTCTTATTTAACTGGTGAGAAGGTAAGGCCCATTAGCAGGCTGATTTTATTATGGAAGGAGTCCCATTATCTACATTATGACAGGGAATTACTCACTAATGAAGTAATCCCTTATCCAGAGAAGAGTAATAGAAATTCAGCATGTAAGCTTCTCTCTCTCTCTCTCTCTCTCAGACACTCACGCACACACACTGTCTCTCTCAGAATAAATTTCCTAAAGTTAAAATTACACAAAATACTGTAACTGACCACAGGAAAGTAATCCTAGTGATTTAATAATAAAAATATAAAGAAAAGCTTCAGATGCCCGAAACATAAAAATGTTTTTCTGAATAACTATTAGGTTAAAAAGCTATCAGAGCTACTATTTCTAGTAAGAAAAAAGACAGTGAACAGTAGGGGCAAAAATTTAGTGAATGTAGCCAAAGTGATAATTAGAGGTAAATTCACAACATTAAATGCTTTATCTTCACACAGAAAATGAGTTAAGAATGTAACTCAAAAAGTTAGAAAAAGAAAACCCAATAAAACAGTAGGCAGCTAATAATAGAGAAAAATGAATGAATAAACTATAAAACAGAAAGTTGTAGGATCTTCTCAGTGGGCCTCACATGTTCTTCTGGAACATTCCTAGGATATTATCTGTATTACATTACCTTAGAATCTTTCTCAACATATTTTACTGTGACTGCCAATTGATTGGTGTTGGCTCTGTATGAAATCTCTTTGCTATCCCTGTTGTAGAAGTTTTATCCAATTTAATAAGAAAAAATAAGTACAGTAATAGGATGAAACAAAATTCTGTTTGCAGTTATGATTGATTACCTGTACAGCTTAACAATATCAACTAAAAGATTTCTTAAGATGAATAAAAATTAAATAAGTGTTTTAAATAAAACAGTATACAGAAAATCTCTTTCAATGGAAAATATCTACTTGGGAAAGATATGAAGGTGCATGTTCATCTGAGACCTAAAGAAATGAAAACTGCTCAAGGTTATTTACATACCACTAAAAGGAGAGAGAGTTCAGTCTTGGGAAAGTACTTGTACTGGACTGTTGAGGAATAAAAGCAAGTTGTAAAATGCACCTGCTAATAATTTTCTTACCAATATAAAGAAAGAAAAATGTAAAAACTAGAAAGTAGTATTCACAAATGTTATTAATAGCATATTATTAATGTAATTCCTATTAATAGGATTGAAGATTATTCTTATTAATGTATCTATCTACTTTTCTACAATTGAACTTACTTTTTAAATTCTTAGCCAAACTTAAAAAAAAGTGAGGGTGAGGGACAGGCAGTAGGCAAAGGTAAAGAATAATTTTTTAAAAACCCAACAATACCAGTGCAAGGACCCCAAAAAGAGTTCTTCAAGCCCCTGCCTTTGAACTTATATCAAAAACTAAATTTGGTTAGGCACATGTAAATTTACTCTGTCAACTCACCTTCCTTTGGCATGTTTCTTTTCCTTTCTCAGGAGTATTAGGGATTTCATAAGCATCCAGTGCATTATAAGGTGTTTTGCTTTTATATCTGAGAAATAAAGGTTAGGTAAGTCATTTATTAAAGATTCAGAAAAGGAGACTAGTGATAGATTCCCTAGGTACTGGTTCAGTTCACTGTTACTAATGTTGTTTTTAAAAGATGGACAATGTATACTGTAAAACCCATTGGAATTTTGTTTATTTTAATCTTTTTTAAAATTAAAATTTCTAAATTCTTAAAATGCAGCTGCAACTAATTCTCCGGCTTTTTTGTGGTATTTCAGGCTTATACCAGCCAGTTTGTATCCCTTGTGATGTTCGCCCTCATGATGTGTGATGACAGGATCTCCATGCAAGAAAGACGCAAAGAGATCATGCTTGGATTGAAACGGCTGCCTGGTACAAAGATATTAACATATTACACTTAAGTTGTCTAAGAGTGGATAATGAGTAAAGTTCTCTTCTTATCCTTGAAGCTGGGGCTTTTAGCTATTTAGTCAATAAGATCTGTCTGTTTTGCTCCAATGTGTTAAAAAATCCCACACTGATACCACAGAAGAACAGAAACACTGGTCTTTCATTAGTTGCTACCAATATATTATTATAGCTGTTCAGTTTATTGTTCTTTTTTTCATAGCTTTTGCTAATATTACTTTTTAACAGATTTGATTAAGGAAGTACTGAGCATGGATGATGAAATTCAGAAACTGGCAACAGAACTTTATCATCAGAAGTCAGTCCTGATAATGGGACGGGGCTATCATTATGCCACTTGTCTTGAAGGGGCACTGGTAAGTTTTCTCACATACAGTTAATTTCAGTCTCTTGACTTATGGAGCTGGCACATAGTCATACTTTTAAATTAAATGAATGAAATAGGTGGAACTTTTAAAAGTGCCTGTGTATTTATGCATTGTAGTGTGTTTTACCTTGAGAAAATACAATAGAGAACTTAATTCAAAAGTGAAAAACCAAGATTTTCGCATGATAACTTGGGTTTAGCAAGTAACTCAGGTTAATCTGTTGTCCAAATATGAGTAAAATAAGGATTAAGTTCTTTAGATAAGAAATTTAATTGAGGTCAAACATGAGACAAATAGGAGAACAGTTATAAAGAAATATGAATATGTTGATGATAATCTAAAATCTTCAAAAAGTCTTTGTGGAGCTTTTAAACTTCCCATTACTTGTTGATATCATAAATATAGTGATCTATTAATATTAACTTGTTAGCTATATATACAGATCAGTGGTCTTTTAATACTTTTGGATAAATAGTGGCTTAATTTATATGTTTTGTATAATAATTACTTAAGGATGGATTTTTGAAAAACAGACGAAGGACTAATCTGGTTCTTTCCTGTTAGAAAATCAAAGAAATTACTTATATGCACTCTGAAGGCATCCTTGCTGGGGAATTGAAACACGGCCCTCTGGCTTTGGTGGATAAGTTGATGCCTGTTATCATGATCATCATGAGAGATCACACTTACACCAAGTGTCAGAATGCTCTTCAGCAGGTGGTTGCTCGGCAGGTAAGCCAGAGAGGCTGTGAGGACACCTTGAGGATCTAAGCGTGGATTTACTAAAGCTTATTTGAATTTTATGACATGAAAGTGACAGACCAGTGCCAGATAGGTAACTTACAAAACATGATTATGCTTGTAAACTCATTTGCTTTGGAATATAGCCTTTGAGGTTTACATGTAAGAAATCAAATACTCAGAGTTTTGACAGGACGCAGCTCATAGGTCTCATAATGGGCAGAACTAACACCAAAACTGAGGTCTTAGTCTCCAAATCCTGTCCTCTTTCAATGAACATGTGCTGCTCCATTTTAATTTAATATTCTTAAATACGTATTTCTGAAGAAACCTAACAGATTGTACATTAATATTACAGATGCTTTCCAATTATGTAAGTCAGAAGTAAAAAAAAAAATTACAAGTGCTGTGCTTAATCGTGTTTTCTTCAGATCAGTTGGCTTTATATATAAATCCCAAACTATATTATTCCCATGAGCTTTGTAGTAGTAATCAACTTGAGCTTAGAAGGTAGGCAGACCTGGATTTAAGTACTAAGCCCGGTATTTCTTAATGTTGTGAGTTTAAACAAATTACTGAATGCCAAAAAGCTTCCATTTCTTCCACTGTAACGTTACGTTAGACTTACCATGTAGTATTCAGGGTTTAAATAAGCATCACTGAGGCCACGTGTGGATTATGCAGTACAAAATTTGCACATTCACGTACTATGTAGCCCTGCCATTGCTTACCAGTGATTTTTTTGTGTGTGTTCATGTGTATACATCTGTGTGTGCTTTTCTTTCCCAGGGGCGCCCTGTGGTGATTTGTGATAAGGAGGATACTGAGACCATTAAGAACACAAAAAGAACAATCAAGGTGCCCCACTCAGTGGACTGCTTGCAGGGCATTCTCAGTGTGATCCCCTTGCAGTTGCTGGCTTTCCACCTAGCTGTGCTGAGAGGCTATGATGTAAGTGGTCTACCACTGCAGAAATCTTGGGATGGTTTTTCACCTGGGTACATTCTTACATTTTTTTTCCTAAATTTTTTAACATTAGCATTTAAGAAATCCTTCAAATATGTCTGTCAGCTGTTATATTTTCATGACCCAATTTGTAGGGTACATCACTATATTTTGTTATCTATAGAACTTGAAAAGGAACCGTGGAAGTCACTTCCAAGATTTTAACTCTCCTTGGGGGAACCTCCATGTGTTTTCTTAATAGAGTAGCTATTGGCATTTTGGGCAGGACAATTCTTTGGTATTTGGAGCAGTCCCACACATTTGCAAGACTTTTAGCATTCCTGGTAACCCAATCATTGTGGCCACCAAGACATTCTGTTCTTATATTTTTAGTGTTGCCTTTGAGGACTACCACCTCTTTAGAGAACCATAGCAACTCTTTCTGTGTGAACCGGTGCCTGTAGAATTCTTTTTCCTGACTGATTTCAGTTTTTTTCAAGATACATTGTGTGATTATATTTTCTAATTTAGTCTCTGCAGTCTATAATAAATATGGTTAATGAACATAATGTTTTCTGTTTTTATAAACAAAAATAATTTGCTTATAGTAAATCCTCCTCTCCCCAATCTGTATAGTCTCTCAAATCTTGCTCTTTTTTGGCAGGTTGATTTCCCACGGAATCTTGCCAAATCTGTGACTGTAGAGTAAAGAGCATCTGAAATGCCGGATGATTAAGCAACACAAGACACCTTTTGTATTTAAAACCTTGATTTAAAATATTACCCCTTGAAGCCTTTTTAAAGTAAATCCTTATTTATATATCAGTTATAATTATTCCACTCAATTTGTGATTTTTGTGAAATTACCTCTTATATTTTTCCAGTAATTTGTGGAGGAGTTTGAATAATGGAATCTATATTGGAATCTGTATCAGAAAGATTTTAGCTGTTATTTTCTTTAAAGAATACTGGGTGTTGAGTTTCTAGACCCTCCACTTCAATCTGAGAAGATAGGATGTTTTAAAAATAATTAGCATTTGTTTTACCATGCTTTTATTCATTCAGACCAATGAAAGAGTAGTGCATTTAATTGAAATATCTAAAGCCCATGGCAATGTATGCTTATGCTTGGATGTTAAATGAAGGTTTTGCTAAGTTATATATAAAGAGAAGATGCTGTGATTTATTTTGAAGCTTGTTTTTAAATCAAACTGTAAAACCCAAAAACTGAAAAATTTTCTTGGTGGAATTTATGTCTGTCAGTTTGGTTAACGTTAGTTTCTCAAACTTGTTGCCTTTTATCTGTAGATGAAAGTAATTTAGGAAGCAAACTATAGTAATGCATTGGTATTCTCCAACCCTTGAGAGAACATATTTGCACAATTTCTTAGCACAAACTTTAAATTTGAGCTGCTTTGGACAACTGACAACATGATTTTAAATTTGAAGATGTGATATGTACATTTGGGTATCCTACCCCTTGTGTTTTCATCTCCTAAAAGTGGTTTTTATTTCCTTATATTTGTACTCTTTTATTTTTTAAATACTGCTGAATGACATGTTTTGTCTTGTTCTTTGAAATCACAACACAAAGCTGCTGTTAAATTTTTAAAGTAAATCAATATTGATATATTCAGTATTCTCTTTAACTTTGTCCCAAGGAATAATTTTCTATAGTTAATTTTAACTTTCCTTCACTGACTTGTTGAATAAAATTGGTCCCTTAGTGCCAGTTTGGAATTTCTTTGCAGTTGTGTGGAAGATTTGCAAGTCTTTGACTAATTTTTGACTCTAAATGTGTATGGTAGGCTAAGCTCAGAAAAAGCTATATATGCTTTACACTGATAGGCATCAGATTTAGTATTATTTCCCAGGTATTTTTCCTCTCTGCATTTTCCATGCTCTACCCTTGAAATATATTTAGGAATGAGGAAGATATAAATAAAGTGACAGATTTTTTTTGTTTTAAGACAAAGTCTCACTCTATTGCCCTGGCTACAGTGCTGTGGCAGCCTAGCTCACAGCAACCTCAAACTCCTGGGCTCAAGTGATCCTCCTGCCTCAGCCTCCCAAGTAGCTGGGACTACAGGCATGTGCCACCATGCCCAGCTAATTTTTCCTATATATTTTTAGTTGGCCAATTAATTTCTTTCTATTTTTAGTAGAGACGGGGGTCTCGCTCTTGCTCAGGCTGGTCTCGAACTCCTGACTTTGAGCGATCCTCCCGCCTTGGCCTCTCAGTGTGCTAGGATTACAGGTGTGAGCCACTGCGCTGGCCAAATAAAGTGATATTAAAAAGTACATTCAGCTGCTAAGTATCAGAAATGGAAGTTGACAATTTTGATTAAAATATTTTAAGTAAAATATTAGTTTGCAGAGCTTTTATAGCCAGATCTTAGGGGCTAAAGGAGAATGTGTTTATGTTTTGGCAAGTCCTTCTCTTTTTAAAAGTTTTTACTTTTAAATTGTGGGAGTGAGATATTTGGCACAATTATTTAAGTGAATTCACTCTTTTCCTTTTTTTGTGTGTTTGAACTTCTTGGTGAGGTTAAGATTTCCTAATAGCTATTACTGCTGCAAGAGAAGCATAGAATTCTGCTTGTATGTTAGGGTTAGAGAAGGAAATGGTACATTTAGAGCTATTTTGGAAAGACTCTCATAGATGGAGACTAGAAACTTGATTTTTTTTTTAAATAGGGCCACTATTTACATTACATATATAGCTATTGTAGCTATATTTATCTACTTTGTTTCTAAGATTATTTTGCATAAGCCAGCTAGTTTAAGTATGTGTATAGTGTCATTTCTTATGTTTGATATATTAACATTTTACAAAACATGATTTGTGTGGGTTTATAGCATTTCTTATAGTCTAAACTTTGGTTTAGCATTCTTAGTTAAAATATGTGAAATCAGGATCAGTTTGCATAGTCTCTCTGTTTGTCTCTTTTCCTCTGTGCGTGTCTCTTTAAAGAACAGTATGCACACACACGTGCTCTCACTCCAAGCTAGGATAAGTTCTAAAATGAATATCAAAAGCCAAAATTAAGAACAAAAGTGATATTTTCCAAACAAACATGGTTTCCTCTTCCTTTCCCTTCTTGTTCTCCATCCCATTTGATGTAGTGATTTTTAAATGCTTTTATAAATTCTTATCACAAAAAAGATACTGTAATGAAGCAAGCCACTAAGTGAGCATGTCCAGTGAAGACCAACGTAATATAGGATAAGAAAATTGGATTTTTCAAAAAAGATATTCTACAAAAGGAGTCTTTGTATAAAAAGTTATTTCTTGTAGTGCATTTAACATTTAAATGGGCTCATGTAACTTAGAGTTTCTTACTTCATAAGCCCTTTTAGGCAAGGGGACATGTGTAGCATCTAACACATAGCCCAGTAAATGATTGTTACTAACAATCATAGTTACTAACAATTGTTACTAACCCTAACCCTAACCCTAGGGTTATAGGAATAAAAGGTAAGAGAAAAATTGTTAACTATTTTTAGTTTATTATAACTATGTCAACAAGTATTTTTTAATACCTATTATGTGCAAGTCACTGTGCTAGGCATTAAAAATTACATCCTTAAAACAGTATCCAGGCTGGGCGCGGTGGCTCACGCCTGTAATCCTAGCACTCTGGGAGGCCGAGGCGGGCAGATTGCTCAAGGTCAGGAGTTCAAAACCAGCCTGAGCGAGACCCCGTCTCTACTATAAAAATAGAAAGAAATTAATTGGCCAACTAATATATATATATATATATATATATATGAAATTAGCTGGGCACGGTGGCACATGCCTGTAGTCCCAGCTACTCGGGAGGCTGAGGCAGCAGGATTACTCGAGCCCAGGAGTTTGAGGTTGTTGTGAGCTAGGCTGACGCCACGGCACTCACTCTAGCCTGGGCAACAAAGCGAGACCCTGTCTCAAAAAAAAAAAAAAAAAAGTATCCATTTGTCCCCAGGGGGGACTCATCACTAGTGAAGACTAGGTTCAGTGGAAGGACAGGGTAAGAGAGTGGGAAGATGGAGTAAAGGTGGGTTGTTAAATGCTGTGAGTGAATAGATTTGTTTACTTAAATAACGGTCCAAGTTTTGGGGCCTATTATGTTCATAAGAAGTGAAATGTATTTGCAAAGTAAGCTATTGTATTATCATAGGCTATAACAGACCCATAAATCTATAACAGCAGTCATTAATATGCAAAGATGAAAAACCATCAGACATTACTGCTACCCAACGGGCACTGACATGGTGCTGTGCAGATGGGGCTGGAGGTTAAGGGAGCTAATACAGGTATTCACTCTTAGTTTCTCCAAAGGTTGTTTCTGAGATGATATTGTCTCATTTTTTTGAATATATGTCTCTTATCTTGAGGTAGTTCTGAGGATGGGAGGAAAGGAAATTTTTTTTCTTTTGGCTCCTTGGTAATATTCCTCTGACATTTAATTCTGTTACTTTTCAAAGAAGTAGAACTAGCTGAAATGTTTGCTTTAACAGATGTATTTTCAGAAGTCCTTTGGGGTCAGTTTTTTCTTTTTTAAAGAATTAGGGAATACTATAGCAATAAAAGAGAAAGACTAATGTTAACTATTATTATATGCTACAAACTAAGTAATTTTTCTAAAACACAATGTCATTGAAAAGTAATTACTGAAAAAGAATTCATAGCTCACATTGAATTTGTGAAGGCCAGAGAAATTGAAGGGAGTGATAAAAGATATTTTAGTTTTGTGATATTCACATATTTAGTAAAATTTGTATACAAGATTACCAGGCAGAGTGTTTTCCCCCCTGGAAACATTTCAGATTACTGTTGGAGTCTCAAGTTTAGAAGTTTAAACCAGGCATTCTCAAACTACGGCCCGTGGGCCACATGCGGGTGTTTTTGCCCGTTTGTTTTTTTAGTTCAAAATAAGATATGTGCAATGTGCATAGGAATTTGTGCATAGTTTTTTTAAACTATAATCTGGCCCTCCAGCGGTCTGAGGGACAGTGAACTGGCCCCGTTTAAAAAGTTTGAGGACCCCTGGTTTAAACACTTAAATCAGTTTTTCCCCCACTATATTTAAAGATTGTTAATATTACAATATCTTCCTAGCTTTATGAATTTAAACATATCTTCAGGTCTGTGACAATGACAGCTAATAAGACTGATAACATTAGCTTCAAACCAGTATTATCCAGGGTTAAGATAAAAATCATAGTTAAAGCAAGACTATAAAGTTATACCATATTAATTTGTAAGTCTGTAATAGCTTGATATCAAAATTTTATTTACTATATCATAAATAATGCTTAACAAGAACATCTTAGGAAATTCTCAAATTACCTTTCTTCTATACTAGCTTTCAGAATGAATATAGAAATGATCCCGTTAGCTTTTTGAATGTTTTGTGGTTGAGTGCATTTTGCTTACATATGACTTTTGGTATTTTTTTAAGTTATTCTTCTTGTGAGGTGGAAGTTTTAGAATCATCCTTACTTTGTTTTGGTTTTGTGTTCTTTAAAACGAATGTTTAGCGGCCGGGCGCGGTGGCTCACGCCTGTAATCCTAGCACTCTGGGAGGCTGAGGCGGGTGGATTGCTCGAGGTCAGGAGTTCGAAACCAGCCTGAGCAAGAGCGAGACCCCCGTCTCTGCCATAAATAGAAAGAAATTAATTGGCCAACTGATATATATAGAAAAAATTAGCTGGGAATGGTGGCACATGCCTGTAGTCCCAGCTACTCGGGAGGCTGAGGCAGTAGGATTGCTCGAGCCCAGGAGTTTGAGGTTGCTGTGAGCTAGGCTGATGCCATGGCACTCACTCTAGCCTGGGCAACAAAGTGAGATTCTGTCTCAAAAAAAAAAAAAAAAAAAATGAATGTTTAGTTTACTGAGCCAGTTGGTCTTTTCTTCTTCATATCTTGTTAAGTCCATTGACTCTAAGCCTGAACTGTGAATAAATTACCAAAAACTTGCTGAGAATTTCATTTTGAAGCAATATGTTAATATTTGAAGCATATACATGTTTGTAGTTGTGTTAAAAATTGTATTATACTAAGAACATAGCCAATGTCTACTTTAGTTGTTAGTAAACATTTCTCATGTCATCAGTTTATTCATTATCATTGCTTTTAAAAATAAGAAATGGTTGCCTAAAGCCACATGTCTCAACCCCAACTTCCCAGTTGTTTGTGAAAGGCTCTACTCTATCTGATGTCACACTCCATAGATACTATATTTTCTCAAGTCTTTTAAAATTTTTTGCAATAACCTGTTGTTTTTGTAGCATGTTATTTCCAGATTATACAGTGATTTGTTTAAGTGAATTGGTAGTTACAAAAGAAGGATATTTAAGGTGAGTGAGTAGCAAGACAATCTTAAAGTTTCTGAAGTATCTGGCAATCTGTTAATTATAGAACAGAGATTCCCTTTACAGCAGGCGTCCTCAAACTACGGGCCACATGCAGGTGTTTTTGCCCATTTGTTTTTTTACTTCAAAATAAGATATGTGCAGTGTGCATAGGAATTTGTTCATAGTTTTTTTTAAACTATAGTCTGGCCCTCCAACAGTCTGAAGGACAGTGAACTGGTCCCCTGTTTAAAAAGTTTGAGGACCCCTGCTCTACAGGATCCGTTTATAAACACCAAGCTAGTATCTCTAGCCCTAGACCTTACAGCACTTGCTGTGTTTTGCCAGAGGACAGGCCACAGTGGTTTGAATGAATAGATGTGCTGTTTTGCCTTCCCATAGAATTGAGCCCAGTCTCTGGTTTCTCTCTCCCTCCCCTACCTTTCCCTCTTTCTCATGCTCTGTGGCAAAGCCTAAGGCTGCCCCACCAGCATGCATCATTTTTTCCACAGGCTACATTTTTTACCTAAAATTCAGCTTTACTTCTAGTGACAGTTTTACTTAAATTCTCCTCAGTTGGCTATCAGTATTTACTGAACGTTTACTGAAGGCCAAGAAATGATTTTCTTGAAAATTAAGAGGCTGCTTTTCATTGGAGTGGCATTTAGAGAAACATTAATTATTTAACTTTTTTGGATGAGGCAAAGAAGTAAAGGTTAAATTTTGCTCATCAATCTGAGAGTTAATAGTTTCCATCGTTTTCTTTTTATAGATGATGGAACTGTATTAGCTTAACAAGCATCCTAGTGCTATGAACTAATCTTGTGGTAATACACAGAAAAGTTACCAGGTTATAAGTTATTTAAATCAGCTGACCTCTTCCCAAGTAATATATGTATAATAAGGTAATTTTACTGTTCTTTTTTTTTTTGGTTAGCATGTATACAACAGATTATTTCCAATGTTCAAAAGGCACATTTGCGAACTTCATATTAACATGATTCATTGACTCAAATTCCAAGGTCACTTATGTATTTTCTCATAGATAATGCTGTTTTGTAGCCATATTTCTCTTTTTATGCTTCAGGAGATTTTCAGTATGAAGTATGGATATGTAATTGAAAATATGGAATAAAAAATGGAGCTTGTAAGCAATTAGAGAAATGCTCTCTCAATAGAATTACAGTTATTTCTTTCCCATTCAGTTATCAGTCTGCCTCTCTATGTATAAAATTATTGATGCTTACTAAAATGAAAGCATTTGGCATATTTTCATATCCTCTTAATTTCTGTAGAATATTGAGTGATTTAGAAGCATCCAACAATCCAAAAACCAGAACCACCAAATAAGTTAAATCATGAGATCTTTAGAAGTTAGTTTTTGTCTCTGTCAGTCAGCTTTGTATGTTTTAAAATGGAGATAAATATAGTGAAGTCTTGAAAGGAAAATTTCCAGAATTCCCAAAGTATATAATACTCAACTGAGAATTCCAGATCCTTATACTAAAGGACAAATGAAGGAAACAGTATCTTAAACTAGGTATAACCTCTTGGTTCTAACTGGTACGTTCTTAATTTGTGAGACCTAAGGTTGATATGCGTGAATTTTAGATTGTCATACTACAACCTAAAGGTCTGCAAAAGTCTAGATCTATGAAGATCACTAGTTTGTTTCTGCCAATAGCTCCCTTTCAGTGACATTGTTGTCCTCATTCTAGTGTAAGTCCGTCATCGGTGTTTTACTATGGCAAGTTCTATGTGAGATAAACTCATTAGAAAGCGTGATGCTTTATTATTTTCAAGTAATGGGATGGACAGTATCTGAGATGATAAAGGCTTAGTTTCTAGGCAAGAAAAATAACATTGCATTACGTTTCAAGTTTTCTTTCTGTTAGGTTTGAATGTGTCTAGCCAGTTTGATTTATGGGAGCTTTTGTTTTTTTTCTATTATACTTTGTTATATAGTATTGTTTTGGAATACCAAACACATTTTCTTTGAACTTTATTTCTTGCTTTCTTAATTTTGTATTTATCTTTTAAATAAAATGTAAACCCAATATTGATTTTATTAATTTACTTTCATTGCTGCTATGTAGAAACCTAGGAACTGTGGGAAATCTTTGTAGGATTTCTGTCTTTTGTTCTTGTTTGTTAACTTGGACCCATGTGGTATACTAAAGTTTAAAGCATTTCTTTGTTTGAAAAAAAATGAACTTTGAAACTTCTTCATATCTGTAGTCTTTTTTTGGTGCTTTAAGTGAAGTGGGAAAATATGCTGGCCTCAATACAGAATTGACTTTACTGACACAACATTAATAAATGTTTCGAGTTGTTTTCTCAGCAGGGACAGATTTGTATAATTTTTTTTATGCATTCCTGGTTCTTCCTAGGACAGGACAAAAAGAAGAAGGAGAGTGCTTGGGGTTCCCCAGGACAGAGAAAAGCCAGCTGACTTACAGACACATTTGACTACCCAACTTGACCTTCCCAACTGTGTGATGTTCTAGAGTTAATGGTTCTCAATTCCTTTGGGCTTAATGTTCCTGAAACTAAGTAAGGTCTCATCCTATCAGAAGATAGGGCTGATTTTTAATATTATTGTTTTAAAAATTAACCTAACCATGGCTTGGCTCATGCCCATGGATGCCTCAAAACTTGGATCATTATTTAACTGGATAATCCCTTCACAAACTTTAACAGCCAACTCTTACTCTTCCACTCTCTTACTTTGTAGTGTCCAGTGTATGGGGTACACAGGACATGTGAGAAGTACTTGTGGAAAAATGGACTCTGCTTAAACAATCTGTGTATTTCTCAGGGCCTAAGCACAATGATTTTGCCATAGAAATTGCTTAATACGATACTTGCTGGCCTAAGTTATGCTATAAATAGCATTTTTGTTCCTTATTTTCTCTTTTAGTGCCTTTACCTGCTGAGTTTGGTCAAGAAATCAGAAATCATTGTTGGCATTTCTAGGAGGACAATTTTTTTTTTTTCTGAGACCAGATCTTGCTGTGTTGTTGCCCAGGCTAGAGTGCACTGGCGTCATCATAGCTCACTGCAACTCAAGATTCCTGGACTCAGGTGATCCTCCTATGTAGCTGGGACTACAGGCATGTGCCAGCATGGTTGGCTAATTTTTTTATAGAGATGGGGTCTCACTACGTTGTTTAGGCTGGTCTCGAACTCTTGGCCTCAAATGATCCTCCCCGACTCAGCCTCCCAAAGTGCTGGGATTATAGGTGCAAGCACTGTGTCCAGCCAGGAAAGGATTTAATATGGAGAATTGGGCTTATAGCCATGAGAAGGCCTAAGGAAATGCAGATCAGGGAGGCCACTGTGAACTCTGCAAGGGTAGGAAGTGCAGAGAACTACTGATGGTGATCTCAGCTGCCTGTAGCACCAGGGTGAGTGATTTTCAGAAAGATGCCTGGAAGCTGTTGGTAAATCCCACATTAGCCGTCTAATGCCCATTAACCTTACTGCAGTTACCACTGGGGAATACTTATTTCTCCCCCCTTTCCCTTCCAATTGTGGACAAATGGCTCTCATAGCTGAATTCTAATTGGAACTCTGTGGATAAGTATCCAGAGGAAGGGTGGGGATAGTACAGAATATTCAACAGACATCGTCCAGCATGGTTCACTCTTTACAATACACAGCATCTACGCTCATACTTGTGTTTAAAAACCCAAGGAAGAGCAAAAAGAATATGATTTTGACTAACATGCAGCAGCTATCCCTGTTGAAATGAAGACACACTTGCCCTCTTCCCAAGAAAAGGAGATAAACAGTTTCACAAATGACTCTATCCATCTCTGTGTGATATTCATTCCTTTTGATCACAATCTCCCTTGACGTCATCCCCACCCTTGTCTGCGGGGGATATGTTCCAAGCCCCCCAGTGGATGTCTCAAACCTGGATAGTACTGAACCCTTATATACTTTGTTTTTTTGATCTGATAACTTAGATGGATACCAAGTAATGAATGGGTATGTAGCTCGGGATGATGAAGGGATGATTAATGTCCTGAGTAGGATGGAGCAAGATTTAATCATGCTGCAAAGAACGGCATGCACCTTCAAACTTACAAATTGCTTACTTCTGAAATTTTCCAGTTAATATTTTCAGACTCTGGTTGACCACTGGTAACTGAAACTGGAAAGTGAAACTGCACATAAGGAGGTACTACTGTTGTGTTAGAGTATTAGGAAAGGGAGAGAAGAAGAGTTGATTAATATAAAAATGTGTACATATCAAATAAGGAAAGGATTACGCATTGCTACTAAGGCCTTCATTTGTCGAGTGTTCATAGTTTATATAAATATACCTATATGCACATACGTATATGCATTGTATATACATATATACATTTTTTCTCTTTCGTTACCCATTTTGTCCTCCTTTTGCCATCAACCAGCACCCAGCTAGTTGTGATTCTTTGCCAGAACTTTTTGCTTCTTTCTCTTTCAGTAAGCTTGAGAAACCTTCCTGCCTATCCCATTCTTGTACATAAACTGGGGGTACATAAATGTTTATGCATACAAACTACAGCATGAATTTCTGGCAATTTGGTAGACCAGATAACCTTTGGAATTTCCTAGGACAGAAGACTTAACAATGCTGGACAAAAATGTAAAAAACAAAATCCTCTTTTTAATTACATAGGCGAATTGTCAAGAAAGAAAATTCTCAGAAGCAAAAAGTAAGAAAATAGTAGTTAGAGAAGCAACAAGTACTGAAGCCGTTGGTTACATTTGGAGGAGGGATCTGCTAGTCTCATGAACTAGGCCTTTCAGTTTTAATGAGCTCCATATAGGGGAAAGGAGATAGACATGGGCTGGAGAAAGGTGGGAAGTCTAAGCAGGGTAGAAAATTCTTGGCAAAAGAGTAAACCAGGAAATAAAACATGTCAGAGATGGATATGATAAAGAAAAATGCAGGCCTCAGCCTTGATTGGTGGATGGGAGAAAAAGAATTCCATAAGAATTCCTATCACAGTTAGTTGTCATGCACATTTTGTGTAGAAGTTTGCCCTACCTGTATGTCCTGAAAAGGCTCAAACAATTTATTTTACAGTGATCCTGAGTTGATATTGCTACCATGCATCTGGCCAAAGCAAACCCAAATATTCTCTGGAGGAATGTACGTTTATTTAGGAGTGACACAAAGTCTCACTTTGTCATGGGCTCAAATAATCCTCTTGCCTCAGCCTCCCAAGTAGCTAGGACTAAAGAGATGCACCACCACACCTGATTCATTTTTAATTTTTTTATAGAGATACAGGGGTCTCATTGTGTTGCCCAGGCTGGTCTTGAATTCCTGGCCTCAAATGATCCTCCTGCCTTGGCCTCCCAAGGTGCTGGGATTACAGGCATGAGTCACTGCACCTACTCAGGAGGAATGTACTTTAAATATAAGCCTCAAAGTATTCCCCCAAATAGTCCAAGAAACATGAGCTCAAAATCCAAAATTATAAACGTCATCGTGAGAGAAGAAATGACAAATAGTAGGATCAAATTTGCAAAGACTGCAAAGATTGTAAGTACAATTTTTTATCAAGTAGTCCCTTGATATCCACAGGGGATTGACTGCAGGGCCCCACATAGATACCAAAATCCATGGATGCTGAAGTACCTTGTATAAAAGGGCATATTTGCATATAAACTATGCATATCTTCCTGTATACTTTCAATCTTCTTGTTTGGACACAATAATACCCTAAAATATGGTGCTTGGCATGCTGGCCACATTGAATGAAAAGAAACAGAAAGTCCTAGCACTCAGGGGGGTGAGGCAGGAGGATCCCTGAGGTCAAGAGTTCGAGACCAGCCTGAGCAAGAGTGAGACCACATCTCTACTGAAAATAGAAAAATTAGTTGAGTGTTGTGGCATGCGCCTGTAGTCCCAGCTCCTCAGGAGGCTGAGGCAGGAGGATCACCTGAGCCCAGGAGTTTGAGGTTGTGGTGAGCTGTGATGATACCACTGCACTCTACCTGGGACAACAGAGTGAGACTCAGTCTCAAAAGAAAAAAAAAAAAGAAATAGAAAATCTTAGAAGCTGCCTCAGAACCAAGAACTTTCTAGCCTTCTTTTGTTTCTCCCTTCCCAACCCCAAGATCAGGGAATCTCCCTGGAATCTCCTTATCTGACTTAAGATGCCCATCCCTAGGAATCTGTCAAACACTCAGGAAAGATAAACCACTGGAGAAGAGAAAAGAGACTAAACATTGTCACCATGCCCAGGGAGACTTTCATCTATTCTTCTGAGAGCAACTCTGAAAGATTATCTGGGAAAATGTATTCACATAGTAAGACAGCCTTTGTTCACATGTAGTTGCAACCTTCCCATAATTTGCCAATCTCATTTGGTTTTCTAAGAGAATCATTTATAAGATAATGTTTGTCTCCCAGGTCATTTCCCCTAAAAATTATTTACTACCCTTCTACGTTTGCCTACAGTTCCCCACTTCCCTGAAGTATTTAAGCTTCAGCCATCTGGCCCTCCTTTGAGTCTCATGTTTGTGGTACTTCCATGTCCCTGTGCGTGTAAAGTAATTCATATGCCTTTTCTCCTGTTAATCTATTATCAGCTCATTTTGGCAAACCTTCAGAGAGTGGAGAAGGGAAGCTTTTTCTCCATCCCTACAATCTCTACCTTATAATACCTAATACAGTGTAATGTTATGTAATTAGTTGTTATACAATACTTTTAAATTTGTATTGTAATTTTTATTGGTTTTTTAAAAAAAAGTTTGTATCTTTGGTTGGGTCTATAGATGCAGAACTGTGGATATGGAGGGCTGACTATATCAGAAGCAATAGGGAGAATCAAACATATAACAAAGGAATAAGCGACAATAAAATATGACAAGGCAGATTTCAGGAAGAACTAAAAATATATAATAATTGAAATTAGAATGGATAAATAGACTGAATTGGAGAGAATTAGTGAACAGAAAGACGGGCCTAAAGAAATAACCCAGAATGAAGCATTTACCATAGAGCGTGATAGAAAATAGGAAAGTAAAAGTCAAACACTACTTGGCTTTTTAGAGAATTTTCCAGACCACATTAAAGTCAAATCCTATCAAATCTCAAACATTAAAAGAAATTCCACTCTTAAGACACATTGTTTTAAAACTGAAGAATACAAAAGATGAAGAGATCTTTAAAATAGCCAGAGATAAGACTACTCACAAAAAAGTCAACTACTAATATTAGACTGACAGCTAATTTCCAAACTGCAACAATGGAAACGAGGACAATGGAATACTTTCAAAGTGGTTAGAAAATAACTTGTGAAACTTAATTTCAACAAAGATGGAAAAATGTGCTAGCTGATAAACAAAAACTAAGACTCTCGGGGATTTGCAAAGGATAAATAATACAATAATGAAAAATGATCCCACAAAGGCTTGAGATGCCAAACAAATGAATGACAGCGAGGTACAGTGGTGCACACCTATAGTTCCAGCTACTTAATGGGCTGAGGTGGGAAGATCACTTGAGTTAGGAGTTCAAAGCTATAGTGTGCAATGATCGTTCCTCTGAATAGCCACTGCACTCCAGCTCTGGCAACATAGTGAGAGACCCTGTCTCTTAAAAAATAAAATAAAAAGGATGGTGAGCAAAAAAAGCTTTTAAATGAGGGTAAATCTAAAGCAATAACTGTCTAAAACAGTAATAATAAATTTTTTAGAAGCTATAAAACAATCCATGATAAATTATAACTTGGGAGTGGAGGAGCAGAGTTAAAATATTATAAGGCCTCTGGGAGGCCAAGGTGGGAGGATTTCTGAGGTCAGGAGTTCAAGGCCAGCCTGAAAAAGAGTGAGACCCTGTCTCTACTAAAAACAAAAAAATTAGCCAGATGCATTGGTGCACATCTATAGTCCCAGCTACTTGAGAGGCTAAGGCAGGAGGATCACTTAAGCCTCAGAGTTTGAGGTTGCAATGAGCTGTGATGACACCACTGCACTCTAGGTGGGGTAACCGAGTGAGACTCTTGTCTCAAAAAAAAAAAAAAAAAAAATACACACACACACACACACACACACACATATAAAATAAGGCCCTTTTTATTATGTGGGAGGAGGGTAAAGATAATAACTTTGGGCTTTGCTAAGTAAGCATGTTAAAATTTTTGTAACAACTAAAATATTATAACCAGAGGATATAGTTTCCAAAGTGATAGAAGGGAAAAATGGAATTTGGGAAATAAATGGAAGTACATTGTTAATCATCACAACAAATACAGGAGACACATCTAAAATACAGGAACATAGAAAAGCTGAATGTGAAAGGATAGAAAAAGGTACACCAGCCTAATCCTAACTCAGGGAAAGCTGGGGAGATATATTAATATGACAAGATAGACTTTAAATGAAAACACATTATACTAGAAAATGATGCAGCTGCTGTGGAAAAGAGTTTGGCAGTTTTTCAAAAAGTTAAACAGAGTTACTATATGGACCAGCAGTGCCACTCCTAGGCATATACCCAATAGAACTGAAAATAGAAACTCAGATACTTGTATGCCAATGTTTATAGCAGCATTATTCACAGTAGCCAAAAGGTGGAAACAGCTCAAGTGTCTATCAATAGATGAATGGATAAACAAAATGTGATATATATATATAACTATGGAACATTATTCAGTCATAAAAAGGAATAAAGTCCTGATACATTCCAAAACAGATGGACCTTGAAAATATTATGCTAAATGAATTAAGCCAAACAGAAAAGGACAAATATTGTATGATTCCATTTATATAGTTATCTCTTTGTTACTGATATCTGGCATGGTCAGAAAATGTGCTCTGAATTATTTTAATCTGTTAAATCTCTTGGATACTTGCTTTTAGTGTGGTATATGGTCAGTTTTTTCAGGTGTTCTGTATGTGCTTGAATTTAATTAGGGTGTTTTGCTGATGCTAGGTATAGTGTTCCATATATGTTCATTAGGTCATTTATCAAATATGTTCAAATGACGTATATCCTCATTGATATATATATATTTTTTGCTTGTTCTGTTAGTTACTGAGAAAGGTGTATTAACATCTAAATATGACTGTGGAATTGTCTTATTTCTTCTCGTATTACTGTGTTTTGTATTTTCTCATATATTTGCTTTATATATTTTGATATTATATTTAGTTGCATACACATTTAAAGTTATTGATGAATTGAAAGTTTTTTCTTATGAAAGAACTCTCTTTATACTCCAGTCATAATTTTTACTTTAAAATTTAGTTTGTTGGATACACCAACTTCCTTCTTTTAATATTTACATGATACATATTTTTTATCTTTTTATTTTCAACCATTTTGAATCCTTATGTTTTAGATATAAACTCTTATAACCAGCATATCATTAGATTAAAAAATCCAATTCAGAAATATTTGTCTTTTAAGTAGAAAACTTTATCCATTTACATTAAAAACAATAATTTTGGTTTATATCTATCATCTGATTTTATGCTTCCTTTGTAACCTGCCAGTCCTGTTTTTTTCTCTTTTTTTTTAACCTTTTTTTGGATTACTTTTCATCATCTCATTTTTTGCTCCTGTTTTTTTGGATGTTATATCCTGTTTCATTTCTTTTAGGGGTTACTATAGAAATTACAATATTCATATATAACATATCAAAGCCTAAAGTTAATCTATATTGTTATTCTCCTCCCAGAATATGGAAGGACCGTAGGAAATTTTATTCCACCCCCCTTACTCATATGTTATTATTAGCATATATTTTAACTTATTTTTTGTTCAACATCATATGAAATTATTTTTATTTTATTCAGTCAGTGTTCATTTAGATTTATACACATTTGTCTTTATTCTTTCTTGCTTCTCATGCCTTGCATCTGGGAGAACTTTCTTTGGATTTTCCTTAGTGACCAACTGCTGGAGGCAAACTCTCTATTTTGACTTGTCTGAATATGTGTTTATTTTGCTGGGCATAGAATTCTAGGTTGCCAGTCATTTTCTTTTAGCGTATTATCTCCTGGCTTGCACTGTGGCCATTGAGATGTCAGACTAACTTTTGCCCCTTGGAAGGAATCTGTTATTTCTCAGTCATGCTTTTTAGGACCTCCTCCTTGATTTTGGTGGTCTGCAGCTTTGCCCTGTTGTTTCTATGTGCAAATTTCCTTTTATTTACCCTATTTGGGGTTCTCTGGGCCTATGGATTTTGCATTGGAAAATTCTCATGTATTAATTCTTTGAATATCGCCCCTTCCCCATTTAGTTTCTCCTCTCTTTCTGGTACTGTGAATAGACATATTAGACCATCTCACCCTATCCTCCATGCCTCCCAACCTCGTATGCATATTTTTCATCTTTTTGTCTTGCTGTGTTTCATTCTGGATGATTTCTTCTAATCTGTCTCCTGGTTCACTAGTTTTCCTGTTTGCTGTGTCTAATGTCTTGTTAAAACAACCTGTGAGTTTATTTTTTTAAAATAGCTCTATTGAGGAATGCTTCATTCATCATACACTTTGACCATTTTCATTGTACAATTCATTAAGTTTTAGTGAATTTATAGAGTTGCACAGCAATCACCATAACGCAGTTGTAGAACACTTTCATCACTCCAGAAAATTCTTTTGTGCCGGATTGCAGTCAGTCCACTGCAGTGCTTTTAAATTTTAATTATTTTTATTATTATCTTGCTGAGAAGTTCTTTTTGGTTATTTGCAACTTTGGTCATTATTTTCTTTGAAGCTATTTTCAAGCTTATCTTTTACTTCTTTACATAGGATATGCAGAGTTATTTTTTTTTATTTTTTATTTTTTTTGAGACAGAGTCTCACTTTATTTCCCAGGCTAGAGTGAGTGCCATGGCGTCAGCGTAGCTCACAGCAACCTCAAACTCCTGGGCTCAAGCAATCCTGCTGCCTCAGCCTCCCAAGTAGCTGGGACTACAGGCATGTGCCACCATGCCCGGCTAATTTTTTCTATACATATTAGTTGCCAATTAATTTCTTTCTATTTTTTATAGTAGAGATGGGGTCTCGCTCTTGCTCAGGCTGGTCTCAAACTCCTGAGCTCAAATGATCCGCCCACCTCGGCCTCCCAGAGAGCTAGGATTACAGGCTTGAGCCACCTCACCCGGCCTGCAGAGTTATTTTTAAGTCTGTATCAAATATTTCCAACATCTGAATTGTCTTTTGCTTCTGTTGACATTTACTCCTGGTGCCTTGTTTCTTTGTGTGCTTTATTAGTTTTGACAGTGAGTTCCTTGGAAAATTACTTTTCTAAATTCTTTGAGGCTTAGGTTGAAGGTGCCTTTCTTCAGAGAAAATTTGTTTGTTTCTGTGAGGTGCCTAAGACTCTACTAGTCCAGAATGGCTTTCTGCATTGATGGCTTGATGTTTTGTACTATGCAGTGATGTGAATTTGGAGCTTAAATCTGCACAACTCTAACTCCTAAAGGACCCAACTGGTATCCTGGTCATCACTTTTTCCCAGCAGAGTACCACCTTACAAAAAGAGTCTAGTACTTAGTCTCTCTTAGTTTCCTTTTAGGCCTTGGTGAAGTAGCTCTCCAATTTTAATGTGCCTGAGAAGCCTATTAAAAAATGAAGATTCTTCCACTAACAGAAGAGATTATGACTCAGTGGGTGGAGTTGCAGCCCAGGAATTTGCATTTTTGATAATCACCAAAGATGATCTAGATCTAGATGGCAGAGGTACACACTTTCAGAAACATTGTCTTTGGAACTCATAGTTTTATTTGGTCTATTGTACAGCTTCATTGACTTTCTGTCTTCCTGGATGGGAAAATGTTCATTAAAATGTTCAAGAACCATTTATCTCTTTATATACATGGACAGATCTGTTGTTTGAGCATTGGTATGGGAGAGAGTGCTGTGTACCCATGCAGACCTGGCTCTCAAAGAAATAATGAGAGCAAAAGTACCTTGCATATAGTTGCTCAAATATTTACAATACTTTGAAGAAAATAGTGATGTAAAAACCCTGATTTGTGTTAAAACATTGTTTAGCTTCTTTCTCCCTGATCTTCAGTTGGTGCTAGAGCTAACGAGAATCATCATTTTCTTGGTGTGATGCTTGGATTGAAACACCAGGATAAGTCAATTTACCCTTCTTCAAAGTCGTTTTTAATTCCCACCTACTCTGGGCTGAGTTGGAAATATGTGAATTGAAGTCTGAGTCGAAAATGAAGAAACATAATGCACTGGGGCTTTGAAGCTTTTAAACACGTATTACTCGAAAGAGAGTCTATAAAAGGGCTTTTAATGCTATAATATATGTAACATGTAACATATGTCACATATGGAAGGTAAAACTCATCAGAAATGTGAATGGAAAGAAGGTAATTGAGAGAGAAAAGGTATTACTTATTTTCTATTAAATGAAGAACTTTAAAAACTTTCAAATGTAAGCAAAACTATAGCAAGCCAAGTAAGAAAAACAGAAATCCAAAAACTGACCAAACTTACTAAATAACTTGAACTTAATTTATTGCAACATCCCTGCATCTCTGCAGGTCTGGTTCCATGCCAGGCTGTTCTTTGGTGTCTCTAGGAGAACCTATCGGGGCAAAGCCATCCTTGAGGCTCAGCCACAAATCTCATGCTTTATACACTTGAAAATAATGAACGTTTTCCATTCCAGTTAATTTCACTTTTCTTTTATATTATTAATGCTCCTATCCTTTTTG
>VSMD01026015.1:0-14305 GCA_008750895.1 Mirza zaza
AAGTTAGAAAAATTCCCAGGTTCCCTAAATGCTAACATTTTACCATATTTACTTTATTGTTCTTTCTATGTGTGAATCTTTTTTCTCTCTCTCTTTATATTAATAAAGTGTTTGAAAGTTGTATATATGATACATCTTTACTTTTAAATACTTCAGTGGGGATTTCCTAAAAACATTCTCTTATGGAACCACCATGTACTTGTCAAAATTAAGAAACTGACATTGATCCAGAACTAATCTATCTGTAATGTAATCTAAAGACATTTTCATTTCATTCGTTTACCCACTAACATTGTTTATAGCAACAGACAAAAAATTTTTTTGGTCCAGGACCTAAGCCCAGGCCACATATTATATTTAGTTGTCAAATCTCTTTAGTCTCTAATCTGGAACTGTTTGGGTGGTGTGTTTTTTGTGACCTTCATAGTTTTAAAGAATTACAGATCAATTTTTTTTTGTAGGATGTTCCTTAACTTGCTTTGTTTTGGGTTTGAGGGGTTTTTTTTGTTTGTTTGTTTTTTAATATTTCCTCATGATAAGACTCTGGCTTTGCATTTCTGGCAGGAACAGGGTCTCAAAAAAAAGGAAAAAGGATCATTGCTTTCTCGCCTAAAAATTTGCTACTCATTTATAACCAGGGCTCTGTGTTGAGACTCCCCCTCTATATTTTGCCTTCTCAGGTTAGCTCCTAACATCGTAGGTGGAGATTGGTTCTGGTTGGCACCTGTCTTCTTTCCTGAGCTTTCTGATCGTTCATTTACCCTTTTTCGCATTTCTGAAAATTGGGATGTGGTAAAGAAATGGCCAGTGAGTAGAACAGATTTCAGATTAATTTGCAGATGCTTTTAGGCCAGCGCAGCCCAGAGGCAGCCTCTGCATGCAGTGCTAATAGGATATTAAACTTTCACTGTCTCAGCTCCAGTTACATGGGAAGGCTGGAAGAGGGCAAGTCACTACCACAGCTGCTCTGGGACCTCCACGAGAGCAGTGGGAGTGGGAGGGTCGAGGGGAGCCTGGGAGTCAGACTGATTTTGTGTTTCTGGCTCAAATGCTTTTTTCTCCAGTTTTCATCTACATGGAGAATTGGTTGCGGCAGTGGAGTCACTGCTCCCTTCTATAGCAGTGTGACTCCTAAGTGACGGAGACCATTGGCCAAACTAATCTGAGCGTTCTGATGCATGGCAGGAAGTGGAAATATCAGTTCAGTTTATCTCCCTGGAGTGGAGTGGGGGCGAGGGGTTACTTTTAGAGCCTGCTCACAACAGCCGTCCTGAGAAGAATTGCTCTAGATCAGGTACACTGTCTTCACAGCTCTGGGGGTCACAAGACTGCGGTTTTCAGTCCTGGGTCTTAGGGCCAAATTTGAGTCAAGGCTTTTTACAGTTTAGGAAATATCCATGTCCTACAGCATAGGAACCCCCGGAGGGAGCTTCCAAGTGTTGCTCCTCCCTACCCGGAAGATCTCTGTCCTGGAGGCAGATGTCTGGTGCCTGGATGCCTTGGCTCTGCGGCCGGTGTTCCCAGGCGCCCAGCCTCACCTGTTAGCCATTTCACTAAAAATCGCATCCTCTAGGCACAGTTTCTTTGAAAAATCTGGAGGACCAAATCTCCTCGCTCCCTCTTTTTGTGATTTTTAACTTTTTTCTTTTGGCAGTGGGAGGAGCAGGGCAACAGTGATGACAGTGATCTCCTATGCAGGTAGTACTTTTCTTAATTGGTTTGTGTCCTGAGAGGTAACCTCTAGCAAGTGCTCCAGGATCTGCAAAAAGAGGAATTGTGCTCAGGGAGAAGCTGGTTCATTGGGGCAAAGGCACCCATTTTATATTTTGAATTATAATATATTCAGACCATTCCATATAAATAACAGGCAGGCCACAGTTTTGTTAGGGCATCTTAATTTTGCTTAGTCCCTGTGGGATGAAATTCTCCCTAAAGTCAAGGAAGCTTGGCAGGTGTTGAAAATAATAATGCCAGAGATGGTTTGCCATCATGTTCCACTCACCCCACTTTCTGTTCCTTTGCACTTATTTTTTTTTTAAAGAGACAGGCTCTTGCTCAGTCACCGAGGCTGGAGTGCAGTGGCGTGATCATAGCTCACTGAAGCCTTGAACTGGGCTCAAGCGATCCTTGCGCCTCAGCCTCCTGAGTAGATGGGAATACAGGCGTGTGCCACCACACCCGGCTATGTTCCTTACACATTTATTGAGCGTTGATAGGATCTAGGCATGGCTTTGGGCACTTGGCGTGTATGAGCTCATTTCACAAGAGATTATTTTGTTGCTCTAAGAACCCAGGTGTGGTAGGAAACTGGCCCTTGGGAGGGAGTCAGGGTATATCTCAGTCTGTTGTCACTGTAGGGAGGACCTCAGTGTCAGGAAAGTACAGGGTTAGCCTGGCTAGAGCAAAGGTGGCTCTTCCTCTACTCTTTTGGGAAGAATCCTGCACAAAACCCGGTGACAGAACCAGAGCTTTGCCTCTCAAGGCAGCAGCTGCCTGGGCACAATATTGCAGCCAAAGTTTCAACATCCCTTTGCTGGAGGTCCTGCAGTATCCTGCCTTTGGGGTTCTGTCCCTGCGCTTGGCAGGCTGTGTAATACAAGTTGTGCCTTCTTTATTTGCCTTCCTGGGGCACTGCCTTGATGCGCAGCGTGATCAGGTCAGCCTTGACCTCTCATCCCTAGTCAAGTGGGGAAATCCCAGATACAGAACCATGTGGTCACAGGAAGACAAACTTCCTGATAACTCATGGTTGATCTAAAAATAATTAGCTTATCATCTTTGTATGTGGGGGTGGTGGCGGCAGATTTTGTTCATTCAACTAATATTTATTGAATGTTTATATTAAGCACCTGCTATCTGCTAGGCACTATGTTGAATTCAGGTTGCCCCCATAGTGTCAAGGGGTGAGGGGAATAGACATAATTACACACATGCATGATGAATCAGGCAAGGAGCATTATTGGATTTTAAAATCATTGGGGAGTAAAATGACTGACAGGTCCAAGTGCTGGTGAGGATATGGAACAATGAGAACCCTCACATGCTGCTAAGGGGGATTTAAAAGGGTAGATTCACTTTGGATGACTCCTTAGCAGTTTATTAAAAAGTTAAACAACACACTTACCATTCTACTTCTAGGTATTTTCCCAAGATAAATGAAAACATATGTTCACACAAAGACTTGTACTCAGCTGTTTCTAGTGGCTTTGTTCATGAGAGTCCAAAACTAGAAACCACCCAAAATGTCCATCAGTGGATGAATAAACAAACTGGTACATCTATCCAGTGGAATACTACTCAGTGATCAAAAGGAATTAAGGTGGCACATGCCTATAGTCACAGCTACTTGGGAGACTGAGGCAAGAGGATCGCCTGAGCCCAGCAGTTTGAGGTCGCTATGAGTGCTATGGCACTCTAGCCTGGGCAACAGAGCAAGACCATGTCTTTTTTTTTTTTTTTTTTTTTTTGAGACAAAGTCTGTTGCCTGGACTAGAGTGCTGTGGCATCAGCCTAGCTCACAGCAACCTCAAACTCCTGGGCTCAAGCAATCCTACTGCCTCAGCTGTTACGGCAAGTGTACAGCTAGTGCTACAGCTCTTGACCAGGGAAAGAACCGAGCAGCACACAAAGAGGTGGAGAACAGCCTTTATTTAGCCAGCAGGCTCAGCACAGCAATTATAGCTCTCTTCTCATCTTCTGATCCCCCCCCTTCCTTGTTCTCCTCCTGCTTTTATACCCTTGGTAGGACTCAAAAAGCGTCCAATCAACTACAAGCTTTAATGTCCAATCAGCAACAGTAGGATCCAAAACTACCAATTAGGATAACGCAGCCAGCGCAGCCGGAGTGCAGGCCCTGACAGCAGGTGGCAGTGCGAAGGGCCCGACCCCAGCAGCGTGCCCTCCAGCCGGCCTGCGCAGCCCGGCCCACGGGGATGTGTAGTGGTGGGTAGGAGGCAAGCTGCCACGTCCCGGCACCTGACAGTTTTCCACATCACAGCCTCCCAAGTAACTGGGACTACAGGCATGCACCACTAATTTTTTCTATATATATTTTAGTTGTCCAATCAGTTTCTTTCTATTTTTAGTAGAGACGGGTCTTGCTCTTAGTTAGGCTGGTTTCGAACTCCTTACCTCGAGCGATCCTCCCTCCTTGGCCTCCCAGAGTGCTAGGATTACGGGGGTGAGCCACCATGCCCGGCTAAGACCATGTTCCTTAAAAAAAAAAAAAAAGGAATTGTCCAGGTGTGATGGCTCACTCCTGTAATCCTAGCACTCTAGGAGGCCGAGGCGGGCGGATTGTTCGAGGTCAGGAGTTCGAAACCAGCCTGAGCAAGAGTGAGACACCGTCTGTACTACAAATAGCAAGAAATTAATTGGCCAACTAATATATGTAGAAAAAATTAGCCGGGCATGGTGGCGCATACCTGTAGTCCCAGCCACTCGGGAGGCTGAGGCAGTAGGATGGCTTGAGCCCAAGAGATTGAGGTTTCTGTGGGCTAGGCTGATGCCACGGCACTCACTCTAGCCTGGGCAACAAAGCAAGACTCTGTCTCAAAAAAAAAAAAAAGGAATTAAGTGCTGCTACATGCATCAGCATAGTTGAATTTCAGAATCATTCTGCTGAGAGTAATAGAAGCCAGACACAAAAGACTACATACTATGATTCCATTTCTATAAAGCTCTGGAAAATGCAAACTAATCTTTAGTGACAGGAAGCAGATCAGTGGCAGCCTGGAAGCTAGAGTGGCAAGAATTGATTGCAAAGGAGCTTGAGAAAACTTTTGTGGGTGATGGAAGTATTCCATATCTTGATTATGACAGTCATTTTACTCATGTATACATATTTCAAAATTATCAAATTGTATGCTTATTTTTTCTTCGAGATAAGATCTTGCTCTGTCTCCGGCTAGTGTGCAGTGGTGTCATCGTAGCTCACTGCAACCTCCAACTGGGGTCAAGTGATCCTCCTGCCTCAGCCTCCTGAGTAGCTGGGACTGCAGGCTACACACCATGGCACCTGGCTCATTTTTCTATTTCTTGTAGAGATGGGGTCTTGCTCTTGCTCAGGCTGGTGTCAAACTCCTGGCCTCAAGTGATCCTCCCACCTTGGCCTCCCAAAGTTAGGATTACAGGCATGAGCCACTATACATGGACACAGTTTATTGTACGTAAATTATGCCTCATTAATCTTGATTTTTGAAAACTAAAAACATCGGATAGTGATGAATAAACTGAATAAACTTGATGTTTACATGGTCTCAAAATACCGGTACGTTAATTACTAATTACAAAGGGACTGTACCTTTATAATGGGGAGATCCGAGGGTTACCACCTTAACAAATGCAGACTTAGCATCTCCACTAGCAGTTCAACATCACATCATGTGCCTCCTTGCCAAAAATATTTAATCTGAGTCTTATCATGAAGAAACAATCAGATAAGTTCAGAATGTGATACATTTTACAAGACAGCTGGTGGGACTCAACAAAAAGTTAATGTCATAAAGAAGAAAAGAATTTTTAGGGCCTAATGAGACTTTTCTGTTTATAACTGAACCTCTTTCCCATTAGCATAGCCAAGTGTTAATTAAGTCCATGAGCTTTGGAGTCACACATAGCAAACTGACTTTCCCATGCGGTAGTAACTGGCCAACTATAGGCAAGAAACCTAAACTGTCTAAGCCTCATTTTTCTGTTCCTTCAAATTGGGAATAAAAATAACAAGTCTTCCAACGGGAGTTTTTGAGAATTAAATCCTGCGTGTAATGTTCTTAGCATCGTGCCTGGCACATAGTAATCATTCAGTCAATGTTACCCATTCTTTTGGTGGCTCCTGTCACAAACTCACTGTGGTGGTGGAAATCCTAACAAGGTGTTTATTTCCCTAAAACAGTAATGGGTGAGATTGGAGAATGTAGGCAGTTTTTAAAAAACTTCTTGTTGAAGTATACATGCCTTAAGAAAAGTGTACACATCATAAGTACAACTCCGTGAATATCCACAACCTGAACATACCTGTGCAGCCAGTACTCAGGTCAGCAAACAGAAGGCAGCTGCCTCCCCATCCCCCGTCTAGTTTCTCCCTCAACAATCATGGGCAATATCCCAATTCTGACACTATAGAATAGTTTTGCCTGCTTTTGTACTTTAAAAATGGAATCATAACAAATACATATTTTTGTATGTGGCTTCTTTCGCTCACCATTTATGTTTGTGAGATTCGGCTACAGTCAAATCCATAAATTCATCCTTGGTTGTGTGTGATCGTAGGTGTTGTTCTTGTATACAGTTGCATCGCGTGAATATTCCACAATTTATTCATTTCTTCTACTCTTCCCAGACATTTGGGTACTTTCCAGTTTGTGGCAGTTACGAATAGGGCTGCTATGAACATTCTTGTACATGAATTTTGGTGCACATATGTGTGTACTTAATGTTGATACACACCTAGAAGGGAGGCAGTTTGAATGAATCATTTTAGCATGTTGAACACTATGATTTAAATGATGTCTTGAAGCACATTGATCCATGAAGGAATAATAATCCAGTAGGCTGAGAGCTGAGGCAGGCAGGCAGACCTCTGTACTGCCGAGCTGTGGCTGTGCATTTCTGCATCTTAGGGCTGAGGGATGGTTCTGGCAAGGGTGAGTGTGGACACACCAGAACTGTCTCCCACGTCCTCGTAGCAGCTGGATCATTCCCATCTACAAAATGTGCCCAGCTGCGCCTCCGCCGCCTTGGGGCATAGCTCTTCTCTTTGCTGTGGCGCTCTCAGTGGTTTTGAATTGAGACTGTGGTCAGCACACATCTTGATAACCCCATGGTTTTTACTTATTGGGCCATCATAGGGCATTGCTTTCTGATTAAATTTTGGCCATTTGTGGCACAGATAAATAGATGTTCTTATTGACTCCTAGCAGTGAGAGAGAAAGAAGTCTTCACCAAGACTCCAAAATAAAAAGTTCAGCCCTATGGGCATTTTGTGAGGAGAGGAAAGGGAAACAGTGAGGAAGCCAGTCTTCTGCCCCCAGTGTCTCTTCAGGTTGAGCACGGAGCCCTGCAGCCTGGCTTGAGGGCTATCACTGTCGATCAGCTTGTCTGCATCATTTGCAGGTCAGAGGTGACCCTCAGCTCCTCAGCTGCAAATGGAAGCCCTCTGTACAAACAGCCTTTGACAGAATGCTTAGAGCTATGACCTTCTTCCTTATTTAGCTCATTTGTCTGGGTAAATGAGTAGAGTGCTTTCTGCGTGGCAGATTTAAATTTCACCACTAATTGATGGTAGCATCTTTAGGGAAAAACACTTGCCATTAGATCAGAGGCCTTGGGGAGACAACCTCGTAGCAAACATGTCCAGGGCCAGGGGTGGGGATGGGGAAAGTATAGAAGGCAGCTGTACTCAAAGTAACTGGGATGTGCCATTGAGAAGCCAAGTGAGGACTTTTGCCACACGCCCTTGGGGATGGTACACACATGTACATATGTATTATGTATGTTTCAGTGGCCTTTTTTTTCTTGCTAGTGTGCAGTCTGTACAGGATGAACCTGGAGCCAAGCTGCCTAGATTTAGATCTCAGCTCTGCTGCTTTGGAGCAGATGTTTACCTTACCATGCCTCAGATTCCTTGACTGTAAAATGAGGGTGATGGTGATGGTACTTTGCGTCATTGAGATGATTCAGTATGTTAATGACCTTATGACAGTATCTGGCAAGTTGTAACTAGTCAATGAGCCGCCGCTGTTGTGGCTGTTACTGACATTATCTAAGATGCACCTTCCACTCGAGCTGGGCCCCTGTGCTAGCTGTGGCCCTCATTTGCCAAGTCCCCCTGTGCAGAAGCTCCTACTCTTCAAGGTCCAGCACAGGCGTCTCCCGTGGGAGAGTAGCCCACGTGACTCACTCTCCCTTCTGAGTTCTTAAGAGCTGGTAGCAGGACGGGTCAGAACATGGACTTTGGAATCTGTACAGTTGGTTTAAAATCCATCTGGAGGGTGTGGAGGAGATGGAGACAGATTGGTTAATGCTGTTAACCAACACACAGTTAGAAGGAATAAGTTCTAGTGTTCGATAGCACAGTGGAGTGACTATATTCAACAATAATTTATTATATATTTCAGTATAGCAAGGTGATTACATTTGAAATGTTGCCAGTGCAAACAAATGATAAATGTTTGAGGTGATGGATATCCCAATTATCCTGATTTGATCAGTACACGTTATATGTTAAGTATCAAAATATCACATGTACCCCATACATATGTATAATTATTATATATCAACTTTTAAAAAAACATTTCATTCTTTTTTTTTTTTTTTTTTTGAGACAGAGTCTTACTCTGTTGCCCAGGCTAGAGTGCTGTGGCATCAGCCTAACTCACAGCAACCTCAAACTCCTGGGCTCAAGCGATCCTCCTGCCTCAGCCTCCCGAGTAGCTGGGACTACAGGCATGCGCCACCATGCCCGGCTAATTTTTTTGTATATTTCTAGTTGCCCAATTAATTTCTTTCTATTTTTAGTAAAGACGAGGTCTCGCTCTTGTTCAGGATGGTTTCGAACTCCTGATGTTCAGCGATCCTCCCACCTCGGCCTCCCAGAGTGCTAGGATTACAGGCGTGAGCCACCTCGCCCAGCCAAAACATTTCATTCTTAAAGCAGAATATAATTGAACAAGACTGAATATTCAGGAAGGTTTGAATGAATGTCAGTCACTTATTGCATTAATTGTACCGTTAAATTTAAAGTTATGTTTTCAGTCCTCCAAATATATTGTCTAAATATGATTTGAAAGGAGATGCCCCTTATAAAAATAAGCCCCCAAAATAAAGAGTTCTAGTGAAATAATCTGTAATTCAATTCTGTTTATATTGCATAAATGATTTTGTTTCTCAAAAATAGCTTGTAAGAAGTCAGTAATTCTGAAATGTGCAAAGTATTCTCATGTGCTTAATAAGAAAACTATCCAAAACAAAACAAGCAAACAAAAATCCCTGCTCTGCCACTTATCTTGGGTAAACTACTTCATACCTCTGAGCCTCTGTTCTTCCCCTGCAAAATGCAGCTCATGATAATAGCCACCTTATTAGGACAGTGAGGATTGAATGAGGTCATGCATATAAGATTTGGCCTGTCCTGTAGTAAACCCTCAGAACACGAGAGCCACTGTTGTGTTGTTGTGAAATTTTCAGCTTTAACATCTTGCTTGTCCTGTCATTACTCCACAGGTTGGTTTTGCATCCTCATTTAGATGTGCACTCCCGCAGTCAGCTATCTTTGTTTCATGTTCTTTTAGACCTTTTCCCTCCTTGCTAAGTCTGTGGTACAGACTTGGGAAGCTTTTTCCCCACAGAGCTCTCTTTACCTCCATTTACCTTGTTCTTTTTTTCTTTTTTTGAGACAAGGTCTCTGTGGCCCAGGCTGGAGTGCAGTGGCATCGTAGCTAGAGTGTCGTGGCGTCAGCCTAGCTCACGGCAACCTCAAACTCCTGGGCTCAAGCGATCCTCCCACCTCGGCCTCCCAAAGTGTTGCCATTACAGACGTGAGCCACTGTGCCTGGCCTACCTCACTCTTTAAGCAGTCCTTTGTGCGTTTATTTCTCTACCTAGCTCCAGAGAGAAAGAAAAGAGAGCACTAGAGTGCCTCAAGCAGAGAAGACACCACCCTTTTTTTACTCATTCAGCAAGTACATATTGAGCACCTTACACTATGTGCCATGTACTTGTGTGAGATGATGGTATGTATGTATGTATGTATGTATGTATAAATAAATAAGCAAGCTAGCTAGGTGATGATACAGTATTAGACAAAACAGATAAAAATCTTTGCCCCCATGTGGTGTACGTTACAATCTAGTGGGGGAGATAGACAATAATAAGTAAAATATAGTGATTAGTGCTCAAGAAGAAAAAAAAATTAAGCAGAAAGGTAGGGTGTGAAACGTCTGGGTAGCATTAACATTTTATTTTGTTTTGTTTTGTTTTTTGGAGACAGTCTCGCTCTGTGGCCCAGGCTAGAGTGCTGTGGCATCAACCTAGCTCACAGCATCCTCAAACTCCTGGGCTCAAGCGATCCTCCTGCCTCAGCCTCCCGAGTAGCTGGGACTACAGGCATGCGCCACCATGCCCGGCTAATTTTTTCCATATATATTTTTAGTTGGCCAATTAATTCCTTTCTATTTTTAGTAGAGACGGGGTCTCGCTCTTGCTCAGGTTGGTGTCAAACTCCTGAGCTCAAATAATCCGCCCACCTTGGCCTCTCAGAGTGCTAGGATCACAGGCGTGAGCCACCTCGCTGGGCCGAGCATTAACATTTTAGATATGGAGGGTTGGGGGGGAGTGGCTTTTGAGAAGGACCTGAAGGAAATGAAGAAGGGAGCCATGTCATTTCCTGGGGAAGAACCTTTCAGAGAGAACAGCAAGTGCAAAAGTCTGGAGGCTGGGACACTTCCGATAAAGAGGCTTTTGCTCTGAGTGAGGAAGAAGCCATTGGAAGGTTTTGAGTGGAGGGACACGGTATGAAATAACTCCGACCGTCGTGTGGACCTCAGTGAGTTACTGGCCCTTGAGGACTTGCGTATACTTTCCACAAACCTTCCTCCATTCTATTCTTCCTTTCTCTGGGTGCATACTCAGTGCTCCATATTGCTGGCAAGGGTTCACCCACACCCTTAGCGATGATCTGAAAGGGTGGGGTGATGCAGCTCAGCCTGGGGACATGCAGGACAGTAAGCAGACGGGTCAGTTCCCGGTCCTGGCTTGTCTTTATAACCTCTCTTCTTTTACGCCAGATTCCTTCCTATTACTTGTCAAACAGTGTCATGCCTCCATGTCATTGTTCAACACTGTTCCTACTGCCTAACCTGTTGATTCCCTTCCCACCTAACAAATTCCCACTCTTTCTGTAGCCTTTATACTCCAGACATGCCTCTATTGTAGTACATTTCCCTTTGTGTTAGGGATATTTGTTTATCCTTGTGTCACCCCTTATCAGACGAGTCACAGAGAGCTTGTTCTCTTCTCTCTCTACCATGTGAAGACACAGCAAGAAGACAGCCATCTGCAAGCCAGGAAGAGGGTCCCCACCAGAAACCGAATAGGCTGGCCTCTTGATCTTAGACTTCCTAGCCTCCGGAACTGTGAGAAAATAGGTATCTGTTGCTTAAGCCACCCGGTCAGTGGTATTTTGTTATGGCAGCCTGAGCAGCTAAGACAGACGGCCGGGTGACGGGTTTAGGCATCAGAATACCTAAGATCCTTAAGGTAGGGGTTAATCCTTTCTTCATTCGTGCATCCCCATGGGACCTGGCTCTCCAGAGTCTTCCATCAAGGATCTTTGTGTCCACATGACCAGAACAGAGCAATTGGGTCAGTAGGAATGGGAATTGAGGCAACAGAAAGTCAGAAGGACCGAGATGGGTGGATGAAGACGTAGATGAATACCACTTGAGAACCCTGGTTTGAAAAGATAAGCTTGCTCTTTTGTGTAGCACCGGGTTCTCACATGGTTTGCTGGTTTGAAATGTAAGATGGCTTGGGCGTCAGACAATTGAATCCTACTGTTACAAACAAAGATGGTGCAAGGCCTTGTGATTTCACCCCAGTTTGCGTTCTTTCACCCTTGGCTAGAATCCTTTGGCTATTTAAATTCAGTGGCCTCTCAACAGTTTTAAAAAAACCAAACAAACTCGCACAATTTATCTTTTCACTTAAGCTGCAATTTAGTTGTAACAAGACCTTTCTAGTATGTAGTCCAAAGCTCCTGATAGCTAGAACTACAATCAGTGTTTCTGTTTTGTGATCTGGTTTTTGTGTTTCAAAAGCCATAACAGAAAACTCTTTCATCTGTTACAGTTGTCAGGAGCCAGCATTTGGGCAGTTAGCAGCAAGAGAGTGTTTATTCATAAAAGCTTAAATCTTTTTTTTTTTTTTTTTAAATACATGGTCTTGCTGTCACCCAGGCTAGAGTGTAGTGGCGTGATGATAGCTCACTGCAACATCAGTCTCCTGGGCTCAAGTGATCCTCCCTCCTCAGCTTCCCAGATAGCTAGGACTATAAGCGCATGTCACCATGTCTGGCTGATTGTTAAAATTTACCCCGGACTGGTCTCAAACTCCTGGCCTTGAGCAATCCTCCGACCTCAGTCTTCCAGAGTGCTGTGATTACAGACTGAGCCACTGCACCCCGTCGGAAAAGCTTAATCTATAATGAGATATTTTGCTTCCTGGAGCTAGGCTTTCTGTGGAGAACACATATTCCTCTATAATCCGTGAAGGGAGTGAAGGACTTCAAATCTGCCAAATTCAAAATTCTTCTGAGCCTTGGATAGTCTTTTTTTTTCTTCTTCTTTTTTCTTTTTTCATTGCTATAGACCGGGAATGAATCCCTGGATAGTCTTAAGCATAGTTTTGGCAGGGTCTAACTTGAAACATGTATGTTGTGTATTTGTTGTTGTTGTTTTAATATCAGTAAGACTAGATGAGGAAAAATAAAGTAAAAATACCTAACCTGAACTAAATATAACAATTCTTTGTTCTAAGCTCTCCCCGGTCCACGTGCTAACAACTCTTGGCTGTCGGGTGGGGAGTAGGACAATACAGTTAAGTGTAGGTTTTTTTGTTTTTGTTTTTGAGATAGAGTGTCACTTTGTTACCCAGGCTAGAGTGAGTGCCATGGTGTCAGCCTAGCTCACAGCAACCTCAAACTCCTGGACCTAAGCGATCCTTCTGCCTAAGCCTCCCGAGAAGCTAGGACTACAGGCATGCGCCACCATGCCCAGCTAATTTTTTTCTATATATATATATATATATATATATTTTTTTTTTTTTTTTTTTTTTTTTTTTTTTTTTTTTTTAGTAGGCCAATTAATTTCTGTCTGTTTTAGTAGAGACAGGGTCTCGCTGTTGCTCAGACTGGTTTCCAACTCCTAACCTTGAGCGATCCGCCCACCTCAGCCTCCCAGAGTGCTAGGATTACAGGCGGGAGTCACCGCGCCCGGCCCAAGTGTAGGTATTAATAATAAGTTAGCCTAGTTCAAAAAACATTAAAATGGGGCGGGGGGAGGGGGGGAGAGCATGGGCAATATACGTAACCTTAACATTTGTACCCCCCTAATATGCTGAAATTAAAAAATAATAATAATAATAAAAAACATTAAAATGGGCAGAGATGTATATGATCGAGTGGTAAGAATTTGGTAGTGGCTGTTTTAATTGCAGTAATGATGAGGATAATTAACATTTAGGAGACACAGTCCTAAACTTTATAAACACTATTTTATTTCATGCTCCCCATGAGGGCTAGAACCTCAGAGGAGTTGTCTCTTCCCTTGTCGCCCATCCCATAACCCCCTCTCTCGTCCCCGTCCGGTCCCCGAAATAGACTTTCAACAGCCTCTTGGTAGCAGTTATGTAAGGCCAACAATATCTTCTGATCTGAACATCACTTTCATATTTCCTGTATTTGGGATAAGGAAGCTTTATCTTCAGAGTGATCTTTGAAGGGAGAAACTTACTCAGCATTTAAATAATATAAGCAATATTACAGTAGAACCCCTTAAAGCATTTAAGAAAAAAATGATTTGCTTTTTTAAAAAATGGAAATGGATATATTATTGTCATACTTTTCCTCTTGAAAGATACAATAAGGGGGGGAGGGGGGAAAGGGCATTTATTGAAACCTTAAAATCTGTATCCCCATCATATGCCGAAATAAAAAAAAAAAAAAAGAAAGAAAGATACAATAAGAAAAGTAAAAAGGAGCCTTAGTACTTACTCAGATATAGCCATCATTTAACAAGGTACAGGTTGAGCATCCCTAATCCAAAAGCTGAAACTTTTTAAGCACCAACATAACGCCACAAATAGGAAATTTCACACCTGACTTCATTGTGGTGGGTCATGGTAAAACCTTAGTCAAAGTTTTGCTTCATGCACAAAATTATTAAAAATATTGCATGAAATTACATCTTCAGATAGATAATTTCATCTTCAGGCTATGTGTATAAAGTATACATGAAACATAAATGAATTTCATGTTTCGGCATGCATACACTGCCAAAACTATATTGTCTTAATAACTGTAGCTTTGGGCCAGGCGACGTGGCTCACACCCGTAATCCTAGCACTCTGGGAGGCTGAGGCGGGAGGATTGCTTGAGCCCAGGAGTTTGAGGTTGCTGTGAGCTAGGCTGACACCACAGCACTCATTCTAGCCTGGGCAACAGAGTGAGACTCTGTCTCAAAAAATAAAAATAAATAAATAAAAAGATAAAAATAACTGTAGCTTTGTAGGTAGCCATTTAAGAATTTTT
>VSMD01026016.1:0-12878 GCA_008750895.1 Mirza zaza
TACGCCTCTCCCCACGGACATGCTCTCCTGGCATCCCTGGCAGCAACCTCCTCATGAGTACCTGAAAGACATATTTCCAAGAAATCCCTATTTTTCCACCCACAATTTCCCTGCAAAGTTGAGTGGCCAGGAGAGGCGTTTTGCCTTTCTCTGTGGCCTCAGAGTGGTGTGCTCACTGGCTGGGCACGCCCGTGCACACCCCTGCCCTGCACACCCCTGCCCTGCACACACCTGCCCTGCACACTCCTGCTGTGCACACCCCTGCCCTGCACACCCCTGCCCTGCACACCCCTGCCCTGCACACCCCTGCCCCGTACACCCCTGGCCCACACACACCTGCCCTGCACACCCCTGCCCCGCACACCCCTGCCCCGCACACCCCTTCCCCGCACACCCCTGCCCCCCACACACCTGCCCCGCACACCCCTGCACTGCACGCGTGCCTGCTCCGCATCCCGGATCCCAGTGCCAAGCCCACAGAGCTCAGGAAACATAACAAGTCCTTCTTCCACCTGGCCCCACACCTCATGGGTGGCCCAAACAAACCTGAACTAGGATGTGACTCTCTGGGTTCCTTGTGAGCCGACCTTGTGTCAATGTTCATATGTCACTGCAGAAGTATAAAGGTGTCTGCTTAGGGCAGGTCCACAGTGAGGCAGGTGAGGCACCCGGGCACTGAGCCCCCCCTGGGATCCTGAGCCCCAGGCCCCTAACTTGCCTTTTCCTGGTCCCATGCTGTGCTCGAGGCTGCCCTAGAGCCCGCTGGGGTATTTATTGGGGTATATTGGGGTATACGCGATATATACGTGATATATTGGGCTATTTATTATATACTATATATACTGTCATATGATTTATATAGTAGAAGGTATATACACCACATTATCTTTCTAAGATCTGAAAAATTCGAGTTCTAAAACACATCTGGCCAAAGAATCTTTGGTGAGGACTTGTGGACGTGTGTTAATTGTTGACTCGGGCCTGCAGGTCATCCCTGCCCTTCCCGTCACACGGCAGAGAGCACGGCACACAGTAGGTGTCTGGCGCATGCTGACTGGCTAGAAGCGCGTGCCTGACCAATTCCTGAAAACCTGGGTGGCATGGGGTGCTGGAGAAAGGTCTCGGCCTGAGACCACGGTGGCACTGCCAGGGGTAGGGGCTGGGCACCTTGACCCAGGGAGCCTGGGTGGCCCCTCAGCAGTTGGGAATCACCAGATTTGAAGAGTATGAGCAGCAAGTTTAGTAGTGATCAAGGTCAGTGTCCAGAGATTCAACCCCGGGAAATGAGAAGTTTCAGGAAGGTCCACTGAGCCAAGAGAGCTCCTGTGAGATAACAGTATGGAAACCAGAGAGGGAATTCAGCTCCAGGAAGACAGGCTGGGGTGGGTTTAGCAAATCTATCCAGGATTTAGCAAGTAACTATGCAGGGTAGTTACTCTGAGTCTCAGGTCAATGAGAAACTTTTTTTTATATAAGTACATCCTAGATACTTAAAATATTAATATAATTAAAATAGTAGGACACACAATATAAAATTATTTGTATTTTCTTTGAGATTCAAACTTAACTGTGTCCTGTGTTTTATCTGGCCGCCAGCTGACCTTTTGCAGAGCTGCAGAGAAGAGGTGCCAGCCCTAGAAAGGGCCCCGCAGTCTAAACCGCAGCGGGGGAGCCGTCTCAAGAGGGCAGGAGGAGGGCTCAGTCCATTCTGAACCCCCGGCCCTTACCCAAGGGCACCAGCAGGTGGGCACAGCCATTCTTTACTCCTCTTGCAGGAGGAGGGGACTCAGGTGCTGCACGCTGGGCCTGGGGCCTGGGTGGGCGAGTTGGTCCACGTGCGGCACCACGATGGCCGGTTCTGGGTGCGGAAAGGCAGAGGCTGCCAGAGACTGGACTCCGCCACCTGTCCTGCACAGGTGTGGGGACCAGGCCCACCCTCCACGGATAGCAGGACCTGCACCTGTTGACGCTGCCGAGGGCAGGCCCGGAGAGAACTGTGCACGGGGCTGGTCTCAGGCCACACCAGAGCAAAGCTGGTCCACTTAGAGGGCGACTCTACTTGGCTAATTCAGTGGCCTGGCCTGCCTGCCTGCCTTCCTTCCTTCCTTCCTTCCTTCCTTCCTACTTTTCTTTCTTTCTTTTCATTCACTGGCTCCTGGCAATTCCATACAGCTAGCGTTAGCTGAAGGCCCAGAGACTGACTGCACGTGAGCACACTCCTGTCCCCTGCAGAGCCTAACTGTAACGTTACGTCAAAACCAAACTGTTGGCAGAGGGTGTCTGTCAACCCGTTTTAAGGCTGCTCTCAGAGCCAATTTAAATGCCTTTGCAAGTTACATGGAAGTAGTCTGGGTTGATTTTTCCAGATGGTGGTAGCACTTTTTCAGAAGCACCGATGTTAAGTTGATATTGTATGACATGGTACAAAACCTTAGGATGTCTTCGTTGGAGTTACAGAAACTCACCTCACCTTGGGGACTCGATTCAGCTCCAAAGCGCCGCTGGGCGGGCGGCCCACGGCGTGTGTGAGTCTTTTGGGCTGCACAGACAGGAGGAGGAAGAACTCACGCCGCTATCTCGGTCGTGGGCATGAATCTAAGACAAATGAACAAAAGCCCCTTCTACGTTATTAAGCCATGTCCTTGGTCATCCCCAAGCCGCCTCTGGGAGGCCCTCGCCGTTGCATCCCTCCACGACCGCACGTTTGGTCGCCGTGGCGCAGAGGAGATAACGGCGCCCCTCCTGCCTGCCCCAGGAACGCAGACTGCTGTCCCTGGCCCTGACTGTCCCTCCCAGGATGGTAAATGTGGCTCTCAGGAATAAATTACTGTGCATCTCGCACCGCCAACACCGTGAACGGGACGGAGATTTCCTCTTACGGGTGGTTTTAATGCTTTGCGGAATTTCCCAGCTGACGGGGCCTGGCAGCAGCGTCCCCCTCCGGGATGCCGCGACGCGATGATGGAGTGGCTGACCCGGCGCGAGCGGAGGCAGAAGGCATTAGGAGAAGCTGCGCGCAGACCGAAGTGCCCCAGTGAGAGGTCTCCCTTGAGGAAAAACTGCCAGAGACGGAGAAGTCAGAGACGTCTCAGACACGCAGGCCCGGCTGCGGGGAGGTAAGTCGGGTCCTGGAAAGAGGCCTGGACTTGCTGGACGTGGAGCCACGGGTGTCTCTGTGGCTCAGGCCAGAGGCTCCCCATAAACCTCTATCCTTTGCTACCAGCCGTCCAGCCACGGCCTCTGGGTGACTCTCCGTGTAAGCTGCGTGAGTGCAGGATCTGAGGTTGTCCTCCCCGGGGTCACAGTCTACTCTCGCTGGCTGTGGAACACACACTTGTCACCAGGGGGACCGGCGAGGGGGTGGGGAGGGGCGTGGAAACCCCGCATTAGTGTGGCCTGAAAACCGGCGCCAAGCCCGTGCCCAGCCCAAGTCGCTCTGACTTCCGCCTGCTCCCGACAGACACTGGCCGCCTCCGAGGCAGCACTCCGCCCCATTTGGTCCTCACAGCAACCCGGCAAAGTCGCTACTTGATTTTTAGATTTTATTTTTTAGGACAACTTTCAGTTTGCAGAAAATTGAGTGGACAGTGCAAAGAGTTCCCACAGAGCTCTCTCTGCCCCCCCCACAGTTTGCCCTGTGATGACCACGTTGCAGGTGCGGCACCTTCCTGACCGTTGGCGAGCCGATATTGACGCATCAGTATTTACTAACGTCCACGGTTTATGCGAGGGCCCACTCTCGGCCCTGCACCTTGTACGGATTGCACCAGTGCGTGACATCATGTGTCCACCGTCAGAGTAACACGCACAATAGTGTCGCTGCCCTAAAATTCCCAGAGCTGCACCTGTTCTTCCCTCCCTCCCCCAACCCCGGAAACTGCAGACCTTGTTACTGACTACCTGGTTTTGCCTTCTTCATAATGTCATGGAGCTAGAATCACATGGTACGTAGCCTTCGCAGATTGTCTTCTTTCACTGCACGATGTACATTCAAGGTTCTCCATGTCTTTTCTTTGTATTGCTGATTAATATTCCACTGTATGGATGTACCACAGCTTGTTCAATCTGCAGTAGCTGTCTTAATTTTTATTTTACTGACAAAGAGACAGAGATTGCAAGTGACTAAGTGTTTTGCTTTAAGTAACACAGAGTCCTGGAGATCTGGAGAACTGGGTTTGAACCCAGCCCAGGTCTTTTGACTCCAAGTGCACTATTATGCCTGACTCCATCCTGGACTGGGGAAATCCAAGTCCTCATTTGTCACGTATTTTCTGCATCAATTGCAAGCATCATTCAGTGCTCTTTAATGTGCTCTTTATATCATTTTTCTCAATAAGGTCAGGCATCTGCAGCACTCCAGGCTGGGCACTTCTGGAGGTGAAGATGGTGTGGGTGGGCCAGGCATGGGCAGGAGATGAGAGTTTAAAGGGCAATTGCTCCACGAACCCTCAGAGTCTATGACACCCCCAAACCCCCAAGCAGCAGGACAGGTAACCCACAGCTGTTGGGTTAGTCTTGGGGGACAGAAGACAGTTTCCTTTTGCTGAAACCTGAGGGGCAAACAAATCATTTAAAACTTGGCACCTACATCTCCCGTTTCCCTTCCAAGGAAAGCCTCTGGAATCATTCTGCAAAGCATTCGCTCTGCTCTCGTTTTGTTCTGAGATTTGGGTGTTGACGACGTCCTTTGGGAGACCATTTAGGGTCTCAGATTTCACCATCAAGAAAACCTCTAAGTATTTTAGCAGAAAGCTCCTGATTAAATCGATCTCCTCGGCACCGCAGCCCCCTACCCCCGCCCCCCGTGTGAGCCGCAGAGGGAATCTGCCTGTTGGGGAGCTATTTGTGGATACCTTGTGGTGCGTTTCCACTGCTTTGCTCAGCCACCCAGATTTAGCTATTTAAGTTCCCCTCATAAATCAGCCATTCCAAGCGTCTTAATCATCTCCTTCCAGTTTGTCTATAGCTCTCTGCCCTCCAAGAAATAAATTACCCGCAATTACTTAAAGTTAGTAATTGAATTTATTTTAGTGGTAGAGAGAAAATTTATCCATTTTGCTAGTAATTTGTAGTCATTTTTAGTAATTGATAGTAATTTTCTAGTAAATACTAATTAAATGTTTCACTAAGTAAAAGAAGTATAATGTATTCACTAAGCATTAGTATTTCCAATTTATCTTTATACCAGCATGTGATTTAGGTTAAGTTGATAAGATCTAGTGAAATTACCCTCATTGTGTTAAGCTTTAAAAAAGCAAACAAAGAGAAGTAAAGGCAGTTCATTCTCGACCATCTGCCGTCCGTCACGTTGCAGATGGGGAAACAGAGGCAGAACACGATCACGGCACTGGGCCACAATCAGCCCCACGGGCAGTGAAAGATGGGGTCCCTGGACTTCAGAGTTTGGCTCCATGGGACCTCCTGGAGGATGGGGCTGGACACGGAGAACTGGACCCCCCAGGAAGGTTCCTGTCACCTTGAAGGAAGCTGGCGTGGCGTTGTTTCTGGCTCTCGTCCTCTTCCACATGTGAGGTCATGACTGCCGGCGTGGATTCCTCGACGTCCAGGTGGACAGGAACTTTAACCGCATTTTGGGCCATGCTGAAGCTGTGCTTCTTTGGCAAGAGTGTCAGCAAGTGGCATTTGCCACAATGACCATATCAGACAATTTTTATTTCACCCATTGACTCCACTAATCCCTACCACCTGGCTGGCACTTGGTTTTTAACCCGTAAGTTACTTTTTTTTCTTTTAAAATTCTCCCCTGCGAGCCCATCGGTGGAGCGAGTTCTACGTGCGTGGAGTGGCACGCACGGCACGGCACCTCTGTTTTCGCGGCTGAGGCCTCGGGGCATGTTTGTTGGGTGAAAAAGAGAAGTGGTGATTTTCCCAGGATATGCTCCTAGTTAGGAAATAATATCCCTCTAGAATTAATTAATTAATGGGAGTTGATACAATTAACAAACACTGAGCGGCAAATTCTACAGAGGTGCAATTCTCTAATTAGAGCTGTGGCTTAGGGCAGTGCAGGCCTCTCGGCTTCCCTTTCCTGACCAGTAAAACCAGCGGCTCACCTGCAACCTCCCCATAGTCTACCTTTCCAGATTTAAATCAAATCAAATTAAAATGTGTGTTATGTTTATTTAAAATGTAATACACTGTCATGAGGAATATTCTGAAACCTACACAAACAAAAAAGGCATTGAAATCATCTGTTGTTCCCAAATGTGATTAAAATATTAGTACATTTTCTTTCAGACTGATTTTTCCCTGTAGGTTTGCTTTTTAGTTGTAATCAATCAGAATATAAAACTGTAATTTGTTTTATTTTTCCCTTAGATGATAATATTTGGAAAAAAATGTTATAATACAGTCCATATAAATATAGTTTGTAATGATCACATAATATTACATCAAATGTAACAACTGGTAATTTGCCTAGCCATTTCTCTATTTTTTTTTTTGACATTTACGTTGTTTTAAAATTTTTATTATTATAAATAACACTTCTGTGAACATCTTTATAAAGCCTTTTATATATTTAGATCATTTTCTTTGGTTAGATTCCCAGAACAAAATTATGAGGTCAAAGGACATAAATATTTTAAGGTTCATATTACTTCTTGCCAAATTGTCTTTCCAAAGTGCTGCCCTGGTTTCTCCCACCCCCAGCAATAGATGAGATTTCCCATTTCACTGTTCCATCTCTGCTCGGGATATTACCATGAAAAATTTCTGCTAGTTGGCTGGATGAAGAATTGTGTGATGTTTAATACTCATTTTTTTTTATTAACCATGTAGTCAAATATTTTTCTTCATGTTAAAATTTGTATTCTTTCTTTTTGGAACTGCTTATTCCTACCCTCTTCCAATTAATCTATTGGGATATTGATGGCTTTTTTTACCCATTTGTATGATATTTTTATATAATAAAGCTATTAACCCTTAATGATATTTCTGTACATTCTTTTTCTAATGTCATTGATATTCAAGTTGGCTTTTGAGCTCACATTACTTCTTAAATGATTTTAGGACAATGTGGCATTTCTAGTTTGTTTCCCTTCCATTGAATGCCAAGTTTAGAAGGACATAAGCCAACAGAACAGAAACCTGTACAATAAAGATGTTTGGGTGTTTGAAATAGCCGTGCGAGCCTGGCTTTTAAAAGCCTTTCTTTCCTAGCCAAGGAATTCTTGCATGAATTAAATATGAAACTTCCATCCCTCACAAAGTAAACATGTAATGATATACTTCTTGTCCCCATTACAAATCTGAGGGGAGCCTGCTCTCTGATCTCACATAAAACAGGTGACTCTTCAATTAAACATAAATTTTCAATTAAAGCGCATCCCTCTGGGTGGCAGATTGCAGTCCCCGCCCTGGCTGGGCAGAGCCTGCCCGGGCAGCGTCTTGGCGTCCAGCTGCTGCTGGCGAGGCCGGGCTCCCCGGCGATCCCAGGAGTGTGGGCTCCGCCGGCCGCCCGAGGAGCCCAGGCCTGGACAGCGGGGCCCACAGCCCTGCCGTGATGCCCACTGAGCGGGGCAGGACCGGAACCTTTGAAAACCGAGGGAGGGCTCTCTCCTTCTGACCCTGCAGCCCTGCAGTCTCGTCGGCTCAGCATGAGGCTCTGAGGTTACTTGAAAAATAGCACCTTCCGGGAAAAGATCCAAGGGCTGAGGGGTACTTGGGGGCACTTGTCTTACTACTCAGGCCTAGCCGGCCTCCCTGCACTCTTTGCTGCAACAGGGATCTGAAAAGATACATGTTCCTCTGTACTAGGGTTTTTTTTTTTAAAAGTCTTGTAAACTTAAAAGTGTGTTTCAATCATGTAAAGTCAAATTCTCTGGCACACTTTCTGCCTCTCGTAAACCCTAACCCAGGGACCTTCCCTGAGGGAACCACTGGTATCAGCTCTCTGTGAACTCTCCCTGATAGAGGCACACCCAGAAATGGAAATATAACGTGTATGTACATGCCGGGGTGTGTGCGTGCAGGGGCGCATGCGTGTATATGTGTGTCTATATATGTGTGCATGTGCGTATGTGTGGGGTATGCGCATATATGCATGCCTGTGTATATGTTCCTGCAGGTGTGTGCGTGCATGTGTATGCAAATATTCATTTGTGTGCACGTGTGCAGGTGTGACAGGGGATATATTGTGCATATTCTGCAGCTTGTTCTTTTCACTTAACCCACATGGAGACCTTTCCACTTCAGCACGTCCAGCCCGATCTTGTCATGTTGTGGCTCCTGTAGAAATTAGAAGTCCAGGTCAGGCGGTGGCAAAAACAGAGCATGTAGGATCCCGTGCTTGCTTGGACACTGGGCCTCTGTGATCAAAGACCTTTCTTCCCTTTTGCATTTTAATTTTCTTGCCCATTTAGTGACCTTCCAGCTGTGTGAGTAAAGGTTAAAAACACTTGTTTGATGGAAGAGTCAAGATATTTAGAGGTTTTATGTCAAGAAGAATCGAAATATTTTTGTGTTTATTATTTAAAAAGTAAGAATTGTAGCAATCACAATGTATTAGTGCCATTTTTTCACATTAATAATATGGTATCATTGCATGTATCTGAAAGTGACTTTGCAATTTAGGAATCAGTGACATCTCACGCCACACAAAGGGAGGCAGCTGGACCCAGAGGCTGGAGCCAGATGGATACTCAGAGGACCAGGGTGCAAGCTTAGACCCCCCCCACTGGCTACCTGTGTGGACCTGGTCCCAGTCACTCTCTGCTCCCTGCCTCAGTTGCCTCATCCTTATGATGGGTTTGTGTGGACAGAATGAAATAATAATGTATGTGAGAGTGCTTATGTAAACTATGAAAAGATACACAAACGTTGGCGATTACTGTTATAAAGGTAGCAAGTTTGGACATTTGAGGAGGAACTGAAGTTGGACCACTGGCCCTAATTCTCTCCTAAAGCAGCTAATGGAAAAGCTTCAAGGGCTTCCAGCTTCAGCACTTTGCTTGTCTTGCCGTGCGGGACACCCTTGCCGGCTCTTTGTGACCATGCGCCAAGGGAGATGCCTTCACGACAAGGGGAAGGTCGGTGGCTGGAGTGCGCAGCACCATGTACCCCTCTTGCTGATGCAGAGTGCTCTTGGTGAACTCGTTAGAAATTCTACAGGCCACATGGGGAGTATCAGTGCAAACCGCCTCCCTGGCTTGGCTGGGTGCCCTAGGTGCTGCAGCACTGGCTGGGTAGGGCCACCTTCAGATCCTCTGTTTTCAGGCATAGCAGAGTCTAGGGTGGGACAGAAGGACCGGTAGCCTTCCTCTTGGGGATCTTCAGTGACGGCAGCACCCAAGCAGAGCCCCTCTGCACACCTTCTCGCAGCTCATGCTGCCCTGTTTGTGGGGCTGATCCTCTCCTGGTCCAGCCTCCCAGGGAGCCGGAGGAGGGTGGTCTGGATGGATCCTGGGCAGTAGCTGCTGTTTCCATTGGGGGTGTTCTCCTGTGTTGGTACCAATTTCCTATTCTCAGATTCTTGTGATCATTTAGAAGGAAAAATAAAAAGAGGGGGAACAATGTTCATTTTTTATTCGAAGTACTCTGTTATATTTAAAGGAAGTCCAATTGGAAGACAGGGCAAGCCAACATAACTTCAAAAGAAACTATGTTGAAAATGCATACAAAGAGGACAGGCAGGGTGGCTCACGCCTGTAATCCTAGAACTCTGGGAGGATGAGGATTGCTGAAGGCCAGGAGTTCGAAACCAGCCTGAGAAAGAGCTAGACCCCATCTCTACTAAAAATAGAAAGAAATTAATTGGCCAGCTAAAAAAATATACAGAAAAAATTATCTGGGCATAGTGGCCCATCCCTATAGTCCCAGCTACTTGGGAGGCTGAGGCAGAAGGATCGCTTGAGCCCAGGAGTTTGAGGTTGCCGTGAGCTAGGCTGACGCCACGGCACTCTAGCCTGGGCAACAGAGTGAGACATTGTCTCAAAAAAAAGAAAAGAAAAGAAAAAGAAAATGCATACAAATAAGTTATTTTAAAATAGTAATCAGTGCCCAGTAGGAACTTAAGCACAATGTACATGCACCTATTTGCAGTTTAATAAACATGCAACCTGGCTTTCCCATGAAGGTAACTCTTCTCTTCTTTTAAAAAAAATATGACATCACATCAGGTAGTCAATGTTGAGCCTGAATAAAAGTGTGGCATTTAAAATTCAACAATGCTCATCTACTCCAGGCTGATATGTGTTTAAAAAGATCTACTTCTTATAAAGATCTCCTATTTAATTAAGAAAAACTAATATCAAAGCAGTTTTTTGCATTTAAAATTCATGTTTAAACTTCTCCTAGATTAAGTGAGCTTAAACAGTTGTGATTCCTGACTTTAACAGCATTATAAAATACATTAGAGATTGAGGGGATACAATTCTGCCATGTTAGGTTATAACCTAACTGCTATTTGCAGTTGTAAGGAGTACTAATGGCGCAGGGACAAGATTTATTGTCGCTAAGACATTCTGCTTAACATTAGCCTTGTCATTCCATTAATAATGACTGCTTATGAGCCATCTCGTTGGCATCTTTGTTGTCCTGAAAACTTAAAACTCACAGCACAATTCTTTACGACGTGTTACATTGCCCCCTCTGGGTATTCCTGACCGTTATCCCATTTGGTTATATTCAAAACTGCTGCCTCCGGAGAGAGCATTAGGCCGACCTTTCACCTTCCAATATTCTTGGTTCAAATGGCGTAATAACATGTAGTGAATATTTACAAGCACACTTATACTATAATAGAGTACTGCTGTGAACATTAGCACATATTTTCTGCTCAATCAGGCTTTGATGTAGAGCTTGCCGGGCACCCCAGAGAAAATGCAGTCCCAGTAAGCTGTGCTAGCGAAACACCCTTGAACCTAGACAGCTCACACAAGGAGCTGGCTAGATGCAGATTAGCCAGGCTGCAGAGCCGGGGACACGAGTTCCTGGATGCCTGATGGCATCATCAGAGGTGACATCAGGGCTGCAGGTGACCCCGGGCTGCAGGTGGGGGCCTCCACGCGAGGAATTCCAAATGGATTAGCGCGAGGCTTGTCCAGGAAAAGAAAATTAAAGGCCATATGACGCGTTGGCACCTGGTGGCCTGGTGACCTTCCCCAGGGATTTTATGCTTCTTAATTAAATTTTCTTCTTTTTTATTAAAAAAACGAGATCCCATAATAATTAAAAATAAAACATTCTCTCTGGTGGTACTTTTCTTGCTTAAAAAAAAAAAGAAAAAAAGAAAAAGGAAAACATTAAAAAAAGATGAGCGTCCCCTCCTACTCAGAGGATAAATTGCAAAAATGCCTCCTCCGCCCCGCCCCCTCCCCGCAGATCAACCCCGCCCTCTTTCATAGCCCCGCCCCTTCCCCTCCAGCCCCGCCCCCTGAAGCCCTATTGAGGCCTAACATTGGGCTCCTCTCTAGCTCCGCCCCTCTGCATCAGCTCCGCCTCCTCAGCGAGCCCCGCCCCTCGGCACAAGCCCTGCCCCTCCCCGCAGGTCAACTCTGCCCTCTTTCCCTAGGCCCGCCCCTTCCCCTCCAGCCCCGCCCCCTGAAGCCCTACTGAGGCCTAACATTGGGCTCCTGTCTAGCTCCGCCCCTCAGCGAGCCCCGCCCCTCGGCACAAGCCCCTCCCCTCCCCGCAGGTCAACCCCGCCCCTTCCCCTCCAGCCCCGCCCCCTGAAGCCCTACTGAGGCCTAACATTGGGCTCCTGTCTAGCCCCGCCCCTCGGCACAAAACCCCGCCCCTCCCGTGGTTGGAAGCCCCGGACGTCCGGCCCACCCTGCCGCCCTCCTGGCCGAGCCCGGGCCGGGGCTCGGGGACAGGGACGGGGCAGCGGCACAGGGACAGCCCTGTCGTCTGCTTCTCGCCGCCACCCGCCGTCTTCCGGGGTGAGGACTGGAGCCTTTCCCGCAGGGCCTGGACCGAGGCCCGGGGCAGCCGGGCCGGCGGGTGCTGGTACCGAGGCCCAGAGGTGAGGAGGCCGGCCCGCCCGCCCGCAGGTCCTTTCCCGGTTTTGCAGAGCCGGCACGCAGAGGAGCCCTGGGGTTTCCGGCGACCAGGGGTCAGAGGCCTCCGGCGAGACCCCGCAAGTCCCGGGAGCCGGCGGAAGGCCTGCGCGGGCGGAGGCCCCGACCGGGCCTGGATGCGTGGGAGTCTGCCCGCGTCGGCGGGACGAGGCCTTGACGCCCTTCTGGTCGGGGCCCAGCGCCCCGCAATGCACACGCGTGCGTCTGACAGAGGCTCCCTGCTGGTCCGGTTCGTCCCGTTTGTGCCGGGAGCTACCGGTGGGGATGGCATAGTAATGGGACGTGAGACTGCCCCCTCTCCCGGGAGTTGTTATTTATGGTGGGGGCATGTTATGATACAAGTCGTTACACAGGTTTAAATTTACCACAGGTTAAGCCATGCGTCCCCTTAAACAGCAATGTGTAATGAAAGCCTGATATAATACGGTTAGGTTATCACATGGCATTAGTCTGCCTCCTGGTTTTACTGCGGGGTCAGCGTGAAGATGGGGTGAGCCCTGGCTACTTAGCAGGAACTAAGAAAGCCTTTTGGCAGTTCCCGTATTTTATGAAACTGTTTTGCCCTTGTCTAGGTATAGGGCAAAATAGTGGGTCTGTTGAATTTTTCCCCTTTTTCTCTCCTGTTTCCTTATCTTAATTTCCTGGAGCACGAGCTTTGCTATTATTTATTCCGTGCTTACGTGTGTGCCACACGCTGCCCTTAGCACCTGACATGAGGTATGTGATTTGGTTTTTGCACCAACTCCAAGAGGGAGTTATCATTGTTCCCCATCTGGTAGCTGAAGAACTGGTAGCTCAGATCTGTTAAGATACTTTCTGGGAATCACACAGCCAGTA
>VSMD01026019.1:0-72737 GCA_008750895.1 Mirza zaza
AGATTCATGGTAGATCTGTCCTTGCTCCCAAGTAAGTTTTTTAGCACGCCCCTCTGTGCTGGGCTGTCCACAGTGGACTGCGTGTGCTGAGTGTGACAGCGAGGTCCCCGCCCTTGGAGATGCTGGAGCCTGCTGGGAGAGACACCCGGAAATGGACAGTTGAGGTATAGCGGGATGAGTGTCATGACAGGGAAGGATGAGGTGTCAGGGAAGATTTCTGGAAGAGACGACATCTGGGCTCAAGTGATCCTCCTGCCTCAGCCTCCTGAGTAGCTGGGACTACAGGCACGTGCCACCATGCCCAGCTGTGATTCAGGATATGTAAAAGTTAAAAAATGGAGAAAAGCATGGAAAGCCTGTTTGAGGCAGAAGAAAGAAAAAGTGAGGCGAGAGAGAACACGCTGCCTTCTGGGGATGGTGAGACGCTCAGGACGGCTGGGTTGTGTGATAAGACGGAGCAGTGGGGTCAAGCGAGGTCAAGCTCTAGAACTGGGCCACGCCAGGTGCTTGGAAATGACCCTAAGAACAATCTCCAGCAATTGAACTGATTAAGCAGGGAGTGATTTGATCAGACTTGCATTTTAAAAAAAGAAAAAGGCCACACTGGGTCTGGTGCAGAATGCAGAGTGCTGCTCAGGAGGGCTGTTCCCCTACAGGGGGAAAGAGAGGATGGTGACAGGGCAGGGTACAGTGCAAGAATGCTCAGCACTTGGAACCAACACGGCTGGATCTTTAGAGCTGGGAGCTGTGCGGCGATGAGGAGGGAGGAGTGGAGATGGCAGCTCAGGTCGTGGCCTGTCCTCTCTGGCGGGCAGTGAGAGCAGAATCCAGACTGTGAGAGCAGCAGATTTGGAAGAGAGTGCATGTCTCCTCTGAGCCAACTGAGTCTGCAGTTTCTGAGTGACTTCCAGGTGGGATGTTCAGCGGACAGCTGGTGGCGAAGCTGCTGAAAGAGAGCTGGCTGGTGGCAGGGCTCTGGGTCTTCCCGGCATGTGGGTGATAATTAAGAGCTGCGCAGATAGAAGGGGGCGCACGGGAAAAGCCAGTGCAGAGACGAGACGGCCCGAGGGAGCGTCCCGAGGAACACTAGCATTTAGGCAACGGGCAGAGGGTAAGGAGCCACAAGGAAGCACGAAAGACCATGGTCAGGGATGAGGGAGGACGGGTGGGAGTGTGTGAGGAGCGAGCGCAGGTGCTTTTTGGTGGTTGGGTTCCCCTGCCTGTAGGGACACACTTCTTCCATTTTCTGCAGTTCTAGCGAAGCTGTTGACCGTAGTGACCAACTCTGTGGCCATCGATGCGGCATGTGGCTCAGGCATGGCGATCACAGAACCCTCATCCTAGCCGCAGGGATTCATCACGCAGTGGACGTGGAACCCGAGCAGGTCTAGCACGCAGCAACAGGGTAAGGAAAGCTGGAGGATGGGGAGCACGCTTGCTTGGTGGTCTTTTCCCCACCACGTGGAAAGCTCTCGTGCATGACAAACCCCCAAGGAAACAGGCAGAGATGAGAAAGGGACGTGGGGCTGGGGGTGGGTGGAGAGTCCTGGCAGCTCCAAGGCTCTGGTTCCTTTTTCTCCAAGAATCTGGACCCTAAACCTGTTTCCTGTCTTTCTGATCCTGGAATCAGCGTGTTGTCCTTCCCAGGCCCCGTCCTGGAAGGTACTGGGTGCGGATTTGAACCCTGGCCTTCTGGATCGAAATCTATGCTTTCCCCATGATCCTGCCACTCCGCTGCTGCCAAAATTGGAAAAGGCAAAAAGAGCCTCTCTGTCTTGGCTTTCCATCGACCTTTTCCAAAGAAACAGAAAATGATTGCGTTCTCTTGCTTCTACAGTGCCGGAGATTGCACGATGCTATGCTGCGTAGACACTAAGGCTGCGTGTTGACTTGAGTTCTAATTGCACCTTGAATTTTTTAAATGCTGAAAAGTAAAAAAAAAAAAAAAAGTGCATCTTAGAATTCAAGGCAATAGCATGACTAGCATGATGGATAATTTCAATTGAAACCAGAAGCCGTGGGAAACTCAGGTAGGATAACTTGCTGGGGAGACTCAGGCATCATCCCGGGACCAGTTTAAGAGCTGTCGGAAGGACTGTCGGAAAAGGACTGTGGGAACCAGGCAGAATTGGGGTTTCGATCGCTGGCCTGCAGAATGTTTCAGTCCAATGCTAAGATTTGGAGAGAGTTAGAAAGGTTAAGCCAGCATTTCTAAGAACATTGCCCATTCGAGCAGCACAGGGGAACTTCCTGTTTCCTGTGTGTGGTTATCAAGATTGTAAATTCTCCAATTTACATTAGTTTGCTAGGGCTACTGTAACTAAGCACCGCAGACTGGGCGGTTTGAGCAACACAAATTTATTTTTCTTACAGCTCTTGAGATGTCAGCAGGGTTGGTTTAGGGTCTACCCTTGTGACCTCATTTCAATTTAATCACCTCTTTGAAGACCGTCTCTGAACACACTCACATTCTGAAGTACCGGGGGTTAGGGCTTCAACATGTTAGTTTTAGGGAAGACACGATTCAGTCCACAACAGCGTATTCAATACTTCATTTTATAATGAGAGAATTTAAAATCAGATCCTTGCCTAACACTCTCCCGATCACACACAGGAATTAATCCAGAAGGTTCCCTCGGCTACTCAGCCTTGCGTGGCCAGACCCTCCCTGGAGATGAGGCTTTATCTGACCCTTCTCTCTCCTCTCTCCATTAAGCGCCCAGAACCTTTCCCACCTGCCTGGTTGCCCCATGCTTGTTCACACCTCAAGGGTGTTTCCTCTTTCTGGAATGGTTTCTCCTTAGTTTTACATGGCTCTCTCTTTTTCGCCATTTGGGTCTCGGGCTAAATCACGCTACTCCGGGAGGACTCCCTGACCCCCCAGCTGGAAGCAGCCACCTAGCGACACGGGATCTCATTACCCCGTCTCAGTTCTCAGCGTGGCATTTATCGCTGGCTTATGGGGCCTCATTTATCTTGTCCCCAGTGTATTCCCAGCACTGAAGCAGTCGCCAGCAGATAGTGTCGCTCAAATATTTGCCAAATGAATGAATAAAACCAGATAAATTAGGAGGAGACTTAAGAAAGCTGGGCAGAATCTGGTCGTTCCTGAAGTCCAAGATTTTGTTTTTTCAGGTGAGACACATCTCGGGGAGGCAGTTTGCCTACAGTCCTGCCCCTGGGTAAAGATGGCAGTAGGGCTGGTCTGACTCTAGGCCTGTCTGCGACCTTGATTATTTTAACAAGCAGGTGACGTTTTTATACACAGGTGACTTGGAGATGTGTGTGAACGCCCCCTTTCTTCCCTGTCTTTTGTATATCAAGCCTGGTATCTTGGATCAAGTTTTGGGCAGCATCAAACTACGCCACTAGACTGTATTTCGTGATGCAGGGATTATCTCGTATTCACACCCCTCGGTGTCTTGCACGTAGAGGGCTGACTGTAAACATTTGTAGAGTGGAACAACGAACGAATGAGTGAATATTTAAATGGTAAGAACTGACAGTCGTTTGAAGCTCCCCTAGCATGGCGCTTTGCAAACATCGCCTTGCATCTGAACCATCTGGCAAGCTAGTTAAAAATGCCAGTTCTGATTCAAAAGGGTGTAGGTGGCCTGAAAACATGCATTTATGATGAGTTTCCAGGTGACACTGTTGCAGCTGGCCCTTGCCCCTCCTTTTTGTAGCAGAGCTCTGGAATGTGTGCAGGATGGTTTGTCTCCAGGGTCGAAGATAATCTTGTGGGTTGATAAGTCATCAAAAGACCTAGGTTCATATCTCCATTTGTCCAAAAAAATGATACAGGCAACTTTTGTCCAGTTACTTCTCTGATCTTCATGAGCACTTCTGAGGAACCTAGTCTGGATGTCAGCAGAGGTTACTTGTGGAGCGCGTACCATTTGCCGGGCTCTTGACACGAGTTACGTCTACGGCCACAACAATCCTGCGAGGTGCAATCGTTGTTCTCATCTTACAGCAGAGGACGCTGATGCTCAGAGGTTAGGCAACGTGGTCCCCAACAGAGTCCCCAAGTCAGTAACGCAGAGCCAAGAGTAGGGCTCTGATGGCATGCGTGTATGTGTGTATATGTGTGCATGCATGTGTGTGTGTGTGTGTATGTATTTGCGTGTGTGTTTTCCTCATACCACTTTGCTGGTCAAATGATCATTTAGGTTCTTTCCAGGCATATCCTTTTGGGTCAAAGACGAAGCAGGTGGCTCACTGTGAGCTGTGACTTGTTATAGTAACGCAAACTTGCAAAGGAGTCCAGGCACTTGCTCCATCTCCAGGGTCATCTTTATCTTCTCACCAGCATAACTACTGCCTTTCTCTTCGGGGGCTGATTCCATATTTTCACGGGCACATATGCAGTGTTCTCTTCTAGGCTGCACGATTGCTAAGAGCAAGGACTGGGTTATGGGTTATTTCTCCATACTGTTCCCTAGAGTATTTGGTCCTCATTTCATTGGTGTGGTTTGACCAGAGTGGAACTTGGGAAGTGCAGGGCAGACTCTGTCCCTTAGAAACCTCTCACTCTGTCCCTTAGAAACCTCCCGGGGCCACTCACCGTGGTATTTGAAGTGTCACCGAATCTCAGCTTTCTTGAAATTTCTCTTTTTTGATTAATCTTGATTTGTGATTTTTTTTTTTTTTTTATGAAAGCCATAAATGGCTGTGGCAGAGCCAGGCCCCACCTCGAGAGGACTCTGGCAGTTTGCTGAGGGCAGGGTCAGCGGGCACGGATTGGTGCACCTGTTTATATGTGGGTAGGTGGGAGAGATCCAGGGGTGACGGGCTCCCCCTAGCTGTGTTATTCTGTCCCTACTGGTGAAGCCGACTGGCTAAATCAGGGACCAGCGAGAGGTGTGACTCGGGATCCTGTGACAAACAGCCCCGAGGGAGTCAGGAATGATGCCGAAGTTTGCCGTCAAGTAAACCTGTTGCCCTTTGAAAGACTTATCTGTCTGCGCAGTGCTAGGGCTTGAGTTGTTTAAAATTCTAGTGAACCATAAATTTCCCTCCCATGTCTTTGGGGTGATGACATCTTCCAGAGTTGTGGGGAGCACAAAACAGAACCTTCTCTTTGATCATGACAGGGAATATTTCGAACTAATTGTGTGGACAGTAACAGGTTGGAAAAAAAAAACAAAACTGCAGAGATAGTGATTCTGTATGAATGCAGTGTAAGTGGTTGCTCTGTTAAGAAATGTTTCTGGAGTTCTACATGCACTAAAAAAGAAGAAGAAAGAAGAAAGAAGGAAGAAGGAAGAAGGAAGAAGGAAGAAGAAGAAAAGATTTTTCTGTTTTATATGAAGTTGGAAAAGAATACCATATCAGAATTGTTTTAAATTTGATAAAAGTAGGGAAACTTCTGTCTGAAGGGAGCACCTTTGGTTTATTTTTATTTGGAATTGTTCTGCTGTCCCTTCTTCCTTTGGGGAAATCCGAGGCCTGGGCTCTTTGCTCTGTTTTCAGCCACCAGCAGGAGTGGGAGCACAAACGGCTCATTGTTTTAATTTTAGATTTCCTTGAGCTCTCACTGTCACCTAGTCATCTCAGACACCCTTACAGGGAAACCAGCACTGGCAGGGTGTGAAGGTCATGGCAAGGGCACAGTGCTTCCCATGAGCACATGCAGGGGTCGGTCACACACCCCTGCTGTCCCAGAGCCCCGTGTTCCACAGGACAAGCGCTTACTGGGCCTGTCTGCACCTACCGCACATTTAGTTCTGTACCTTAGCGGTTATGGCCACAAGAGTCCTTTCATATCTCTGGTGTTTGGATTACAAGAGCTTCTGAGTCTATTTGTGAACTGTATTTCTCTAAGGCAGCTTCACGTGTGTAGGAATCCAGTGACACATGGGCGGCTGCCGACTGTTGGATTCACAGCCGTGTCCGAGTGGGTAACACGCTGCTTTTCCTCAACTCTGTGTCCCTGAGAACCTGCGAATGTGCAGATGACTGTTTTCATCTGCTGAGCTTCCCTCACGGAGCTAGGAAGACAAATATGCTGCAAGACCTGGTATAAAACAGAGTCTGAGCGGCAGGCAGTTATTATAGTCACTTGCAGAGCCGCATGCAGGAGGGGGACACACATTCTCCACGTGGGTGGAAATGGGGTCCCTTCATACCTCAAGTGGCACTGCAAGCCTGAAGGAAGAGCAGGGGTCCCCAAGCACAGATATGCCTTTTTTTTTTTTTTTTTTTTTGAGACAGGGTCTCACTCTGTTGCCTGGGTGAGAATGCAATGGCGTCATCACAGCTCACTGCAGCAGCCTCAAACTCATGGGCTCAAGCGATCCTCCTGCCTCAGCCTCCCAAGTACCTGGGACTACAGGCATGCCCCACGGTGTCCAGCCCAGATATGCCTATTTTATAGGTGTTAAAGGACGTGGCAGAAACAGAGGCAGGACGAGAGGTCCAGTGTGATCTGTCATTATCGAGCGTCTCACGTGTAAGGGCCGTGGGAAGTGAGGAGCAGAGAGTGACAAGGCCTGCTGGCCTCCCTGCAGGCCAGTTCAGCAGGAAGACACTGTGGCCGCTGGGAGACCACATGCTTCTTTGGGCAGGGATTTGGGGAGAGCAGAGCTCCCCACTCTTCTGGGCTTCCATCTTACAAATGGTTTAGAACATAAAATTGGGATATTGGTTTTGGAATAGAGAGGATCAACGTGTTAACCTGGGCGGCTTTGCAGGACAGGAAGAAAGGTTTATGGGGGCCCCCCACTCTGGCCTTCTTGGGAGAGGGTGCTTAGGAGGTCACCTTGCCCACTAAGATGTGGGGCCTGGCCAGGGCTCTCTGTGGTGGCAGGAACAGCTCTGTCAGGGAGAGACGGCTGCTATTCCTATTTTACAGTAATGAAACGGAGGCCTCAAAAGGCTCGGTAACTTGCTCAAGATCACACAGTGGTGGAACGGGATTAAACACTGGTCTGCTGACCTCCGAAGGCTTGCCTGACAAGAACAAATGTCAAGTGATTTTACTTTTTCTCTGTCACAGACGAAGGATGTCTCATTTCGCAATATCTGCAGGTGACATTTGGAGTCGCTCATTGATTCAATTACTTTGAATCTTTATTTCTGCACTTATTTATCTTAGGCTTTAGATCTGGAAGGCTCCAAAGCTATTCATTGGCTTCCTTTTCCTTGGCATTGCTAAGTAAAGGCAATATAGGAGCGCTACTCCCAGGGTGAGGAGCGTGGGGTATGTGTGTGCGTGTGAGCACAGCAAGGGTACAAAGGGCATAAAAACACACACGGCTTTTCTATACATCTTCCTTATACACATTAGCTATAACCAGAAAAGGCTGTCCGCACCATTAGTAGTTTCCCTAATACTTTGTAAAGCATTCAGGTATCAACATTCAGGGGACATGCGTCTGGTCTTGTTTAAGGTGGGGTAAGAGAGGCTAATTAACTCTTTAATTTCCCAGGCTCCAGAGTTTAAACCAGTCACATTTACTTTTCAATGTAGGTTTCCTCTCTGTCTTATCTGACATTAGCATCATGGGCTGCATTTAGCCCATTAGCTTGGCAACATTAGTGATTAAGATCGCTGCCAATTCCATCTCCCCTATGGAATGGAGTCTGGAGGGAAGGTGGTGGAGAATGCATTGGCCAGACTATAAGTGATACCGAGTAGAAAGAAGTCAGAGGTTTTTTTTTTTAATGTGAAAGGGAAATAGAATTGTAACTAAGTTTAAGTTTCTCTACTGTGCAAATCCCATCTTAAGTGACAAGAGATTATGCCAGATAGTTTTGGATTTGGGCCCAATATCTGACCTCAAAGCAACTGTAACAGATTAGACTGCAGTTTGGTAGAGAAGGCCCTCTGGATTTGATTTTTAAACAGAATCAAATGAATTCCACTCTTTTCTGCTTTTAAGAGTAGCACTGCTTGGAGATGCATCGAAGCTGTGCTTAGACATCTTTGCTGATACTTGCCTTTAGCATTCTTTTCTGGAGGTATTTAAACTTCTTTGATAAAATGCCATTGTCCTTGGAAAGACTGAAGAGGAAAAATATTTGTCAGAAACAAAATAATCAAATATAGTCACACATCGTTTAACGGTGGGGATACATTCTGAGAAGTGTGTCATCGGGCAATTTTGTCATTGTGAGAACATCACAGAGTTACACACACCTGGATGGCATAGCCTACGACACACCTAGGGTATGTGTTCTAGCCTATTGCTCCTAGGCTACAGTCTTGCATAGCATGTTACTGCACTGAATCCTGTAGGCAGTTGTAATACAGTGGTAAGTATTTGTGTATGTAAACATATCTAAACATACAAAAGGTATAGTAAAAATATGGTATTATAATCTTATGAGACCACTGTCATATACATGGTCCATTATTGACTGAAGTGTCATTAAGTGGCACACATCAGCCTGTCTTAGCATTTGAAGTGCTTTTGAACTTAGAGGATAGAGCTGGAACAGGCACAAACTGCTTGTTTTCAGGGCTAAGTGGTGAGCGACTGACCACAGATGGGCTCTGGGTTTGACCTGGGGCCAAGATACAGCAGCTGCCCTGTCCTGGCTTAGTGCTGGCTTGGCATCTCCTGTCCCTGTAATCATGAATTTATGGTTGAACTTAAAGTTTAGGGGAGCTTAGTGGCTACAGTGTGACTACAGAGACTCTTCTTAACAACCTTCTTTTGCAGCTACATTGACAATAACGATCGGCCGTCCACTGCAGAGGCCTCGGATGAGTATAGCAACATCCCAGGCAAAGGGCCAAGCTGCTCACCCACATGGTTAGGGTTAGGGTGGCCCAAGGAGCCTCCTGTGTGACAGTGACCTTGGGACTGAAACTGACCCACAAACAAACAAATAAATCAACAAAATGAAACTGGCTTCTACGTGGGCTTTATTGTTTGGTGGACCTGAGTTTTAATCCCAGCTAGCCTCTTCTGGTTGTTTGGTTGTGTGCATGCCATTGAATTTCTTTCTCTCTGAGCTCAGATTCCTCATCTATAACATAAGGATGAAATCCTGTTATAGTCATTGTAAAGGACAGCTAAAGTGACATAAGTGAAAATATAAAATATGATAGATTTTATGCTATAGAATGTGTAAGACTTTTAGTAAAATGCCTGTTAAATTGTAAAATACGTGTAAAACTCCTAGCATATATACCTACCAATACCCATTTACATATAGTGCTCTTATGTAATATACAGAGCTATATATACAAAATTTCTAATAAAATCCCTGGCTACAACTATGAATGCTAAATGCTCATGTGCCCTTCCTGATTCAAGCCTCTTATCCATTTAAATCTTGACAAGGGGGTCCTCTGGTTGTCATGCACTGAAATGTTCCGTTTTGCATCCTAAGACTTCACAGTTATTTCTACAATTCCATGTGGTGTATCACCATGTACTTAGCGGTATTTGATGGCAGAAACTAATAAAATAAAATAATTCTTTAACCTAAGGAAATATCTCAGGAAAAATAAAGAATTTTAGGTAAGGAAAGAATTTTATTTAGTGGATTTTTTTTAAAAGTTGGAGAATATAGTAGTTTTCAATGTCAATGCAGTTTCCTTTGAAAATTCTTAAATTTGTGAATGACACTTTTGAAAACTTACACTTATTTTAGGCATCTTCATTCACTTTCTACTATAGCGTAAAGAATCACAAAAGAATGTGTTATATTTAAATAATAACTTCCTACACAACATGTACATGTTTCAAAACATGTTGTATACAGTATATACAATTTTTATTTGTCAAATAAATGAAAAAGGAAAAAATGACTTTCTGTAAATGAGCTTGGCACTTCACAGCTGCAGTGATAAAATGTTCCCCATTTGATACAAGCAATGCAACTTAATTTCCATTAAAACAAACAAAAATCTCCCCTCCAAAACTTGAAATTCTACTTCTTTTTTTTTGAACCCTCTTCATGAAGTAGTCACTTTTCTTGTATTCATGATGTAAAACCTAAGCCACAGGTATATTGGAGGGCAGGTCTTGGGGTCGGCAATGAAAGAGAGATGTTACTCATGCCCTTAAACCAAAATGTTGTTATGTTCTATGTTATTTCCTAAGTCAGATTTGTCTCCCTTTCCGAGAGGTTATTCTATGGGTGATTATACCTAAAGGGAAGTATTGCTTTTCTTTCTGTTTCTTCAGCTGATCCACTTTCACAGTCCACAAAAGTAAGCCCCTGATTCGGGTCTTGATTCAAAGTCAGAAAAACCGTGGGCACATCTTTCTTCGTCGGACGTATTCACGTGCGTATTCCAAAGGATCTTCTCCTTGCTAGGTCAGCCATTGGTGTGATGTCATGTCCAAATCAGACGGCCCCTGTACTGCTGAAATTCAAGCCCTCAAGTTGCCCTCGGAACGTGAGCGTCGTGAGACTGAGCTGGGACTGTCCCCGCGATTGTCTGGCTATTGTACTCACAGCTTTGTTTCAGCCTCCGTGCGCATATGCCAAAGGCTTGGGCGAACATAAACTCCTACAAATGTTTGTCAAGCTGTGTGAGCCTAAACAGCTCATTAGCTGCTAGAATGATCAGATGGGAGATGTCTTGCCCAATTTGGATGCTGACCTTTATGAGCTCTGAGTTGGATTGCATATTTATGTGTCACAGAGCATTGAAACTTAATGAATCCTGTGGCATGTGGGATGGTAAAATGCAGGGCAGAAACTCCGTGCAGTGGGAGGAAAAAGGTGGCAGGTCTGGGTGCATGAGAACAGTTAAGCATTCCCTTTCCCCTACTCCGTGTTCCCCTCCTGTTTCTTGGGGCTACGCATTAAAATGCAGCGTGTGATGCAAATTCTGTTTTGAAATCAGAAATGTTGAAACAACTTTGTGGAAATCTGTTTTACTTATTTTAAAGGTGGGTTTACTCATATGTTCTTGTAGCTGCTGCAGTCCCGTTCGTTCCCATGCAATGATTTCCTCTTATATTCCTTCTTCAGGGTAATTCTCCTGTGCTCAGGAGCACGACCATCCCAAGAGAAGCCTGCAAATCCTTTATGCAGCCGTGACCCAGGGAACTTGCTCACCCTGCATGAGCAGGTTGTGGCCACAGTTCCCACTTTCATCCCGGGAAACCTGAGGCTAGAATGGCCCCAAGAGCCATTCCTGGCAGGAGAATTCCTGCAAGGGAGTGCCCCGAACCTTCCCGAAATGGGGCCCGTTGGGATTTCAAAGAAAGAAGCACTAAATGCTGGAGTGGTCAGTCCAGAGCATTTATTAGGTGAGCTTAATGTGCTGCAGCGACCCTGGAGATGGACAGTGAGATATCTACCTAGGCATGTCTGCAGCCAGGGGCTCGGGGTATGGAGTTTATATAAGGGTGGAAGGAATTTGGCTCAGGGCCGGGGCCAGTTTCTTTCAGTGTTTTAGGCAACAACTGAGATACCTTTATCAGTGCCTGGGAATGTTCAAGGTCCCAGTTTGGGTTCAAGTCTGCTGGGAAAACCCTGCAGCTGGCTGGGTCACAGAGCGGTCAAGGCGCTTTGCAGTTTTTGGTCGGGACAGAGAAACAAAGTGAGTGGGGTGGGGGTAGAGGAACGAGGAGACCCTACAGACCTAGAGACTCCAGTGTAGCACAAATCCATCTCCGAAATGAAAGTGCTACTCGTACTATGTTACATTTTTCAGTCATTTGTTGACACTGATAGCCTGTCGAGCTCGGAAAAGCTCTGAGCTGTTTCACTGATTAAAACATTGTATATCTGATGATCTGGATTATTGTCATGGATGGAACTCAAGGGGTGTGGAGAGGCCACCCGCCTGGGAATTACGACACGTGGGTTTTGTCTCTGGTGTCTGAGTAGCACCATTGCTGTCATTCACACTCCCTGGGCTCAGTTTCCTCTCAGCAAAAGTGAGGGTTATTTATACTAGGTATTTCCCAACGACCTTGCCAGTACTTTCTGGGATGCTGTGAATTTATAACTAATACAAGCAAGCAATAACCTGGAATTGTGAGAGGATCTTGAAGTTAGCTGAAGCCTGTTTGACTTCCTTCTGCAATCAGCAGAGCCCAGATGCGCTGTGATTTCTCATTGTCCTGACTAGACAGCGACACAGACGGTCGCTTAGCGACTTCAGGAATGCTGCTTGCTTTCTGTGGTTGCTTTTTCCAAGCACTCTCTAAAAGGTGTCTAGAAGAGAAACTGAAGTTCCTGGCACTTGCCACTGCCCCATCTCGAAATCAGATTCCTCCAAAGGCACTTGAGCTCAGAGAGGAGAATGGCAGTTACCCTCCCAGCTGTAGGCCCGGGTTAAATCCCCGGCAGGCAAGGCAGCCCAGTGGTCGGCCACGCTAAAGACTGCCACGTGGTCTGCCATGCTAAAGGCAATCGTAGACGGAGCCTGAAGAACCTCAAAACGACCAGCCACTTGTGTGAAGAAGGCAGTTGTTTCAACAAAAAAGTCAAATAAAAAGATTTTACTAACTCAAATATTTCAGGTGCCCCATAAAACGTAGCCTAAGGGAATTTCTGGTCTTGTCTTCTGAGACGTTAAGTCGGTGCTTATTTGTGGCTATGGGGCTCTTCCTTAGCTCCGGATGTGTTAGGACCACCTGCTGGGTCCTAGGTCTGAGGCGGGTCTGGACTCAGCATTTTTCCCAGAGCTCCCCACGTGATTCCAATAGTTTAGTCAGTTTATAATTCACTTAGGGCTCCATGTGGATAAAACTTGGTAATTTCCTTTGGGTCCTATTTGAATAGAAAGACCTTATTAGGAGGGCAGGGCACGGTTTTGAACACCCGTAGTGGGTGGGCCTCGCTTGCCTTTGGTTGTGGTGAGGGTGCCTGTCTGCAGTCTGATCTGTGCTGTACGCTGCCTTCCTACTTCTTATTCCACTCACTCGCCATTTTATGAGACTTTTTGTTGTTGTTGTTCAACTGAAGGTTACAATTTGGAGTCGATTCCTGTGGTCTTCCTTTTTCTCTTTGCTTTCAAAAAAGATGTCGTAAGGCCCAGGTTTCTTGTGCACGTTCATTTTCTCTGGGGAATGCTGTGGGAGCTACTGCACTTTCAGGCTTCTGGCCTTTTCAGTATTTTACTAACTCCCGCCTGGTTCCTTGGTCATGCCAGGTATCTGGGGAAAGTGGAAATGTCAGAAAAGTTGTCTTGGAATGTAAGGTGTTGGTGAGTTGTGGGGTGACCTTCATGAATGGTATTGATTGGTCAGAGGTTTTCAGGAAAGGTTTCCAAAATCCAAAAGGTGATTTCTATTTTAAAATACAATCTGTAACTCATGAGCACTCACTCAACGTGGAGTAACTCTGAGGAACAGTGTCTGTGCTCAATATCTAATTTATGGAAGTTGCATCTCTTCACCTATCTATTTTGGAAACCAGCATACTTCTGAGAATTCAGCATAAAAACAATCCCTTGTCTTTTAACTTGTTTTACATTTTAGCAAATCTTCAGTGGTTATGCAGTTTAGTGATGCCATTCAAAATCAAGTTCAGACCAAAGGATGTACAAGAGGTTGCCGTAACCTGTGGTATTTTCCATTTTCTCTTTGTAGTATGCTGTCATATTTCTTGGATTGCTAATAAAGTGAATATTCTACTATCTTCTTTTGGATTTAACATATTTAATGGAAATGTACTACACTATGTCTGATTATAATGCTTCTTTAAGAGTCTGATTGAGATATATCTTCTCATAGTAGATTCCTTTTTCATGAAACGCTCACTCATTTGTAGGCCTAGGAAGTTTTGTATATATTTATAGAACCAGTATTGTGCTGGTAAGTGTTTAATAAGCCGCTCTCTAGGAAAAAAAAGAAGTCCTGATTTGCAATGTCTGCCCATTTCCATGGTGTAAATACTCCCATTATGGCTGATTTCAGGCTACTAATGGTATAACAAGTGGTTCACAAAATTCTTGAAAACTTATCAATTGGCTGTCACCAGGATGTATAAGCTGGCTTCAACATACCATAACTGACAGCAATTATATTATTTTATAGATTATAAAAAGCTTTATAATCATTTCATTTCTGATTTACAAAACAACCCTGTAGAATAGGTGGTATTATACATGAGTGTCTAAAAAGTGTCTATTATATGTGAGTGTCTAAAAAGAATCTGAGACTCAGAGGCCTAAATGGCTGGAAATAGCTCTGACAACTATTATTAGGCAGAACAGAGATTGAATTCTGACTCTGAGCTTTGCATTCTTGGTATTCTTGTCACTTATGGCAACTGTTTCCCATGGTGAGGATTCCTTTAGTGGTGTCATATTTGGACTCTAAAGAGCTGTACTCGAGAAATGACTACTTAGATTGTTTTCCATCGCTTTAGTAGATTGCTCATTTTTAGTTATTTGAGGATGTCCTTCAAGAATAATAGCCTGCTTATGAAAGAGTTTGGTAAACTTTTTCCCTCTAATCTTCAGGCATTAGATTAGACTGTCTAAAGACAGTCATTTCTGTCTTTAAGGGATCTAGAGTATGACTGCTTTGTAATATTTTATTACTTAAGGTGGCATTCAGGCAACCCTCAGTTAATATTATAGAAGCAGAACGAGAAGGATTTCTTCATTCCTCTTCTTTAATAGAGGATTTAATAAATGTCTCTTGTCACTTATTAGTTTAATCAAGGTAACCTCAAGTGACTCAGGAAACATTTGGATATATTTGTTGCATTTGGAAAAACATTTAGTTTGGTGATATTTTCAAATCATAGATGTGATCAAAATGACTTACACCGTAGAACCATGACAGTGATGACGGCAGCAGCTGCCGTTTACTGGAGACTTCTTGTGTGCCAGGCACAGATGGGAATACTTCATAAATATTATTTAGTTCACTCCTCACCTTGTAGGGAGACACTAAAGTTTTCAGTTTGCTGAGATTGAGACTTGTATAGGTAAACACGCCCATATTCACATAGCAAATAAGTGACAGACCTGGTATTTGAACCAGTTTTTCTTGACTGGAAAGGACATATATGGTTTTCATACGAGAAAGCTGTTCAGCCCATTTTGTTAATAAAAGACAAACATAATTTCATTAGCGTATAGATAAGCTCCAAGTTGCAGCACATACAAAGTTTCTAATAGGTCTCCTGAGGGCCTGCAGGCTCTTTGCCACAAAAATGCCATTCTAATAAGAATTCGGTTACGATTGACGTAGTTCATAAAACATTCTTTTAACAAAAGTATAGTTCTGTGTCAAACTCAGAAAAATTTGTACCATTACTTTTAATAAGACAATATGGTTTCTCTCAGACCCGTTGGGTAGATTAAACTCATAAAACCATCATGAGACAGATTGCAACTTCTTTCCAATACCGGAATCTTTGGACTAGTTCATTTGTTTCTTCGCCCTGGACTTTTTAAGGAAGTAGGGTAATGAGTCCCTTGTTTCTCGTCTCCGTAAGAGTTGAGATGCTGAAGCCAAGGTCTAGTCTACTCCCAGTCCCTTGAGGCATAATGAAGAGGAAAAGGACTAGAGTAGATCAGAAGTCCGGAGTGGAAACAGAGAATCAAAGAGGGTATTCAGTTCTTCCTTTTCTTGGGAGAAATCACTGTGCCCCCTGAAAAGAAAAATGGCCTTTGCTCTTGCGCTTGAGAACTCTGTTTTAGTGCCTTTCCACACAGAAGGACTATAATAGCTGACACTATAGATATTTTTTAATGAAGATCTTTTCCATATGCCCTTTTGCAGAGGATAGCCAGCTAGCTGTATAAGACTCTTTGTGCTTAAACATAGTTTCCATCGTACAAAATTAACAATATAAAACGCACACAACTCATTCCTACTTATAAAATGGTACTTGTAATTTTTCACTAATCTTATTTCTGAGGGGAAATTTTCAGATGAGGGCAGAAAGGAATTTGGAAAGTTTTCATCTGTTTTCTTGCTTTGTGCTCTCATATATATCTAGTCTAGATTTCGAGAAAGTCTTTTTCTGTCATATCTCATATATCGCTTGTCAGAGTTGTCTCTGTTTCCTGCATGTCTGTATTGTCATTAGAAAAGCTAAGGGGGTGGGACTCACGTTTTTGGGATCGAATGACTTACCTGAGTGTCTAAAAAGGAAGAGTGGGTGTTAAGAAGGCCCTCTTGCACAAAAAGTCTTGTGTGTTGTGCTTACCAATTTTCTTTTTGTTTTGATATGTGAAATCCTATGTTCAGTCTCCCACTCTACATTTGCAGATTATTCCAGAAAGATAAATAGCAGTCTATTTTTTTCAATTCGTTCAATGAATTTATATTCTTAGTATGATTAAATTTCATTTGAAAGTTTGTCAGTTATGTAGTTGTAGATAGTACCCTACCTCACAGCCGTGGTAGAGCTGGACCAATAGTGGGCCCAGGTCATAGAATGAAACTATGAAAGACTTTAGGGGTCACCTGATGAGCCCCTTGTTTTAGAGGAGAACAATCTGAAGCCCAGAGGAGTCACTCTACTTGCCAGGGTCCTACAGCAAATGAATGGGTGAGATGCAACCAAAACCTGGTCTTCCAATCTCTACTCTGGACATCTTTCCAAACAAACACGCTGACCTGGTGAGTCTGGTAGTTGCTATATATGCTGATGTTTCATATTTGAAGTCCACATGTCTTTGTTTGCTTTGGAGGAGAGTTTTCTAGTTTCATTCATTAATGGCCACTGCTCATGTTGAGAGACCACCAAGTACCTTGGCCAGTTATTGTGTTTACACCGGTTTGTGTATGTATCAGCTTTAGGTGCTATCAGAAAATCCAAAGGGGATTAAGAAATACCAGAGGGTCACTCAAAATGAGAGTTGAAGCCTTTGTTGTATTATGAGTCTTAATTCAAGATAAAATAATCTTTAGCCCAATGGACATTAAGTTGAGTAACTAATGTGCAGATTAGATTGGTGTTACATTTCCGTGGCAACATTGGCCATATCCATTTAACAGTAGCACCTCATTCTCCCTCCCCCAGCCCTGGCAACCTCTGTTCCACTTTCTGTCTCTGTGGAGTATTTGACTGTTGTAGGTACCTCATCTAAGTGGACTTATACAGTATCTGTCCTTTGGGGATACAGTATCTTCTTTAAAAATAAAACAGAATCTTTCCATGAGAGAAGTCAGTTCTGTAGCTGGCACGCCTCTTTGTTCCACGCTCACACAAGGCCCTCTTGGAACCTCTGCCTTTGGAATTGGACATCATCTCAGAAGACGAGGAGGGCTAGGATTCTGATGCTCTGGAAGCAGATCTACAAGCTTGGGACGTATGCGTGTTTGTGTGTATGTGCGTGTGATCGTTTTAGCCTTCCTGAACGTGGCAGAAGCCAGTATTTTTAGGTAGACTGTAACTCAGATCATCTTATTCTCTTACAGTCTTGGATTATAGATCTCATCATCCTGGCACTATCCTAATAACAAAATGAACAGGGATTACTCATTATTCCTGTGTCCACATTGATGAGCCTGGTATTTGAATGTGGCTCGGTACCATTCCTGCAGCATCCTATATGCCCCCCAACCCTGCAGGAAGCCCCTCAGAGCGAAAGGAATGCTTCCCAAAGGTGCCAAGGCCCTGGGCCCCGTAGAGTCAAAAGAATTAAATTCCGGTTTCAGCTCTGCCATGGATCAGCTAGGTCACTTTGCTCCTTTGGATTGGAGGTTTCTTGGCTGGAAAATGAGAAAAATTGGACCTAATTATCTCTGAACTCACTTCAAGCACAAATGTAGCAATTCTTTGACTTACTTAAAAAAATAACAACAGTAATAACAACAATAAAGACCGACAGCTGACACTTATTGCAGGGCTCTAGGCACTTTCAAAGTCCTTTATGTCTAATGTTCAGAACTACCTTGGGATATAAGTACTGCAGTGCAGAGTCCTGGGTGCAGAGAAGTTGGTAACTTGCCCAGGGACAGGCTGCGAGCCGGCGAGCTAGGTCTGACTCCAGCCCCAAACCCTCCACTGCTGCCGAAGTGAAAGAGCATTGAAAAGAAATGATGTTGCAATAAAAAGGAAAAAAGAAAAAAAAAGCATGTCTTCTGCTTCCTAGCTGTCAAGCTTTGTATGGATTCTTCTTCTACGCTTGATGAAAGGGTGTAATTAATCTGTAATTAGAGTAATAATAGAGTTTCTTCGACAGAAAGGTTAGGAAACGGTGTCATGGCATCGCTCTGAACACAAGAGGGCGCTGAGGCAAAGCTCACTTCCCCGGGCCACGTCGGCTGCAGGAGGGAGCAAACTTCCTGGGAGGAACTTCAAAAGAAATGCGGCATCGCTAAGACCTCATTTATCGCCTTGGGATAGTCAGTCTTCATCCCTTTAAAATGCAGGATAAAAATAACAGATAAATCAACACAGTCACATTCCTCCTTGATAACATCACCTGTCTTCCTGAGGTCTGGAGTCAAATCTCTGGTTCCATGCTGCGCTGTGGGCAAAGTGCCTTATAATACCCACCTTGCCGGGCTGCTCCAGAAGGCTGTCTTCTTAGCAGTACATAGAATTAAGCACCATAATGAGGGATATTTTATTTAAATCTGCTGCTGCTTTTTTTTTTTTTTTTTAATCTTCCATTAGTTATTCATGTCTGGTTAGCTATCGCACTGCCATTCCACGTGATTGGAAATGAGAAAGATTTAAAGAAAGTCATTGTTTCACATTCAACTGATATATATCTGTTTTGCTTTAGTTGAGAATAGGTGGCATAGAGGAACTGGGACTAATGTGTGGAAGGCTCCCATGGCTAGCCCCTGGAGGCTGTAAAAAAGTGGTTTGGAACTGTGTTTAAAAAATAATAATATTAGAGGGAATAGCAAGGTACTCAGGAGAAGCAGAGAGCGCCTGTTCCAGCCGAGGGAGGGTCCCCGTCAGACACATAGATGCTTTTAATTAATTAGGCTGCTAGTAAACCCTCCTGAGTGTGCAGGACAGGAGGAATTCATTTTCAAGCTTTGAAAAAAGATGAGCCTTGGGCACACAGCCTCGTGGTCCATATGTTATTGTCGTCTTACCCATCAGTCAGCAGTTTTCCTCTCCCGTGTTGATAGATCTTTCCATACAGTTAGATTTGTTTAGAAGAAACGTTTCAAGTCCTTGCAAATGATTATAAACTGATGAACTGGAAACCCTGATTTGGAAAGCATCAGAGGGCTACGTACAGCTCAGCACAAGGATACAGTCCTTTTCATCTATCGAGCTTTGAATCATCAGCTCGGTTAAGACCATCTTTAGGAGGTGAGCAGAACACTTAAAACCCCTGTTATCGAGAAGAAAGCTCCCACCCGCCCCTTAGTGCTCCTCTGCTAATCTTCCGTTTGTATTGCAGTTGCAATGAAGTGTGCTTTGGCACCGAGCAGAGTTTTAAAGCTCCTGACTCGTTGGCTTGGGGACAAGAAAAAACAGAACAAGACCTCAGAGGACACTCATCTGTGGAGGAATAAAAAAAAATCAGTAGTTATTTCTGCTTTTGAAAAAAAGCTGTGTGCATGTGGCTGGGATTCAGGGGTGGGCAAAAGAGGATGTCATTAGCACGTGGCCCCAGATACTTTTCCCCCTTGAGATCCGACCATTGCCTCCTCCTTCCATCTCTCTGGTTTTTAACCCTCATCCCTATTTTCTCTTTTTGCTCTCTCCTTTTTAACTCCGTCTTTAATTCGTTTTTCCCCTTTCATATATTTTCTCTTCCTTTATTTTCTTTTTCATCTCTTTTTTTTTATTCCTCCTTAAGGGTTTGACGATGCTTCTGTTGGGCACTATTTGGCTCCAAGACCATGCTCATGGAAATTTCCAGTCCTGGGCTGTGCTTACACCAGCCTCTCATTATGCATCTTCAAAGCAGCTAGTAACCTCATTGCACTTTAATATTTTTTTTCTTTTTTGTGAGAGAGGTGAATAAGATAAAACCGTGAGACCAAATGCAGGAACTTTAGAAAGAGTCACCAATTATGCAGTTTTGAGATAAGTAATAGCACGTGAAATCGTGGGGTCAGTTACAATGAAGACAAGAGCTGGGGTGTGTACATCCCCCCACCCTACTTCCCCGAGTGGAAGGAGGAAGCCGCACTGCTGGCCCCACAGTGGGAAGCTGGGCAGAGGGTCTCTCTTGTCTCCGCACACACTTAACTCAGAAACAGACTTGTTAGTTGTCTCAAGTGTGGAACAGAACAAGTAAAAATGGCCCCTGATAAAAACCATATCAACCAAGGCCTGGAAGTTTTCACTGTGCCTTAGATGGTTTTGTGTTGCTAAGGAATACCCCGGCCGGGTAATTTATGAAGAGAAGAGGTTTATGTGGCTCAGAGTTCTGCGGGCTGTGCAAAGAGCCTGGTACCTGCATCTGCTCCTGGGGACGGCGTCAGGGAGCTGCCACTCGTGGGAAGGTGAAGGGCAGCTGGAGTGTGCAGATCAGGGAAGTGTCAGGCTCTTCGTGACAACCAGCTCTCTGGGGACTGTTTCATAACAGAGTGAGAACTCACTCATGCCTGACCAGGGCATTAACCTATTCATTAGGGATCCTCCCATTAACCCCCCTCCCCCCAACATGCAGTTTGCAGGGACAAATGTCCAAACCATAGCAGAGTCTCTTGGTAAAGACCTTGAGATGAAATGGTTTGCGCTTTGGTTTTTGAGAGGGGTCTTGCCTTATTTAGCAGGCATGTTTTATTCTACTTTAAAGCTCTCACTGTCCTTTGCCCATGTCTGACAAACAGAACAGAAGGCTGAATTTCAAATAGGAAAGTTAGCAAACAGACCACCCCTGGGGGTGCTGCTTGAGTAACAGGTGCAAGAGGTCGGAGGGTACTGGGAGTCTGGGGTCAGGTGTCTTCTTTGGGAGGGGGGAAAGGAAGCAAGAGGAGGAGACAGAAGAAGGCTCAGAAGACAAAGTTTGAACACCTGGCTGCCCTTCTGCCTGGGACCATTAGGAGGTGCTCTTGCTGTGGGAACATTGTTCCCAGGCAGGACACCAAGGTGGCAAAGACCTGTATGCTCTATTCACAAACGGGGCAAGACAAGACCAGCCTGGTAAGTACATGAGGCCCCATGGGCGTTTGATTTAATGATCAGAATGAAAGTGACAGACCACTGCAATTTAAAGTCCTTCCTGAGACCCTCTAGGCAGAAGGTTCTAATGATAGACACTCGTCTTCCCTACTTCTCCTTATACTGCGTCCAGTGATTCACACATATCTAACCAGCTTGTGATAAGTAGTCGGCCAGCCTGCGCTGGGCTTCCGAGAGCCGCAGCTCTCCGAGGGTCCTGAGCTACCTGTTGGTGATATCCGGGACCCGTGCTGGGGAAACTGCTGGATCAGGGAGTGTCGTCCATCTGCGTCTCCGTCCACTCCCCTACGGCTTCACCTGGATCAGTGTGACATGGACGTGTTGCATATCAGGAGCTAGGGAAATTGGCAGCACCCTAAAAGGCCCTCAAAACATGGTATGAGACAAAGTAGCGAGTGTAAGAAGCTATTTTTTTTTTTTTTGCTCATTTCTGCCTGCCAGCATCATTTCACAAAGCCCCTGACTCTGCGATGACATGCAGCTCTCTGGAGAAATGCTTTGAAAACAAAGCAGGACAGAGCACACAGCCCCCCACGTCTCTTGTCTGAGTCACAGCATTCCTTAAAAGACAAATGACCCCAGTCCTTGCCTTTTCCTACACGTAAGATAACTTCTGAAGGGGTGAGTAATCATGCCTCTGTCATCCATAACCAGGTGTCCTCTGACACCCACACCTTGACATGATTCTGCTTCAGTGCAACTTCTGAGCAAGTTTGGCGTGATTTTGCACGTGCTGAACTTCCACCACCTGCGTATAAGCAGTGGGCTGAAATCCGGTGCCGGGGCATCCTGGTGGGGCCGCTCCCAGCCTCAGTCTGTAGTCCTCCGTAAGACTGCAGAATAAAACTGGATTTAATTCTTTAAGAGCTTGACATTTGTCTTCAGTTGACAATGGTGAAGGAGAGAAGCAAGAGTGACGGGCATGACTTCACGATCACTAATCTATTAACCTGTTGCAAACTTGTTTTTAGAGGCTAGCCATTAGGGTTGCCTTCTGAAATGATTATGCCATAGTCGTTTCCTCCACAAATTGAGATGTGCCTGGTGAAATGACTTATTTTAAAAAACTGATTTGGACGAGGTTTCAAAGGATAAGTAATTCTTCTCAAAGCGATGTGATTTTTGGAAGATCATGACTTTCACTGTGCTCTAGTAATCCAGTTTCTGAGATCAAATGGGAACCTCAAGTTTTGGGATGCACACCTAGAATTTGTTTTTCTTATAGCTATCAGAGCTGCATTGTTGGGAGTGGGGTGGGCGCTGGGCCTGCATATGAACCAGGGCAGGTGCTGAGTGAGGTTCTCTACTTCTCCGGGAGCTTCAGCAGCGACTTGACTCATAGCTACAGCAAGTCTGGGCCTTGCCACGTGTCCTTTCTCGTTGGTGGGAGCCGGAAAGTCCACAGCCACAGCCTTCTTTTGGATCAGGCTGTAAAATGCACGGGTGCTTTGCAGAGGGCTGCATATGAGCTGTCATTCTCTCCTCAGAGTGCAGGTAGGTTCTGAGGACAGCATGTGATACAAGTAAGAGAGAATAGAAGGTTCTAGGTCTCTGTAGATGGTAGAGACTCTCTCAGGCAGAGGGAGAAGGACAGGGAAGCAGTTGTGGGGACTATCACAGCCACGCTCGCTCTAATTCACAAATATCCCCTGGGCAGCACCAACAACGAGCACAACTACACACACTTCTGCCCACAGTTGTGAGTGGGTTCTCTCTTAGACTAGAATCCTGCCATTGGTATGGAGGTACCATTGAGTTCAAAAGATCTGTGGCTGGGGCTTTTCTTCCTATAGTTCAGGTATAAACAGCACCTTCCTCTTAGTGGGTTTTGCCCTGGCCGGCCAATGGTGTCTTAATCTCCACCTCTTCGCTGCGATGTTCCATTTCTGTCCCAAAGGAAGTCGGTGCCCCCAAAATTGCAGCTGCCCAAGGGCACCCGTCTGCTGAGGCTGTGGTTTTCCAGCAGCATCTGGGTCTCCAATAATGTTTGAATTTGCTTTCGGGGTGCACTTGTGGTGGATGTGGAGTGCAGGGTCAGGAGGAGTGACAGCAATTCTGAAATGCTTCCAGGGCCACTCTGTGGCCCCCTGACCAGACTCTGCATGCATGTGGCTTTTGCCAGATACTCTTTTTGGTCTCTCTCTGCCTGTTGTAAGTAAGCCCAAAGGAGACCCACCGATTGTTTTCGTGAGATCCACCTTCGGAGACTCGAGATGTCCCATCTCGCTACTAGATGGGCATCCGAACTGCCTTTGGCTTTTTCTTGGGGACGGTGCCTTGCAGAAGCCCTCGGCTGTGCACTAGGACAGTTGTGTGGGCAGCAGCTGGAAGCCTTTGCCTGACTGGAGGCACGGAGACAGCCTGATGGATGCGACGTCTGTGGACGTGGTCGTCTGGGCAGATCAGTGCCTGGGTCTGAGAAACGAGAACTTTCACTTGGGTACTTGATCACTTTCTCTATCGAATTATGTAAGCATTTGATTCCCTTGAACATTGGCTTTCTTTCATTCTTTGTTTTTCTTAATCCCCCATCTTAGTAATGAAAAAAAATGTATGTGTCATGCTGATTCTTGTCATAAAGTTATTTCTCTCCATTTGCTTGAACTCTTTCTTATTACTCCCAACTCCTTTTATTGATTTAGCAACACTAAATGCTCCTGCAAGTCCGACCCTGATCTGGTGATACTCCCACCTTGAGGCCCCACCAGACCCCACAGTTTGATCCCTTGCCGAAGGTGGGGAACAGAAGTTCTTCACCTTGAAAGTGTCCATGTATTAGATTGGAAAATGCCTTTCCAGGACTGAAGTTGTAGCTATTTCCTAGACTTCTGTTTATTTTTTATTGCTTTACCCACTCCTGTTTGAGATTCTGCTGTTGTCTGCATACTGTTTGCCTTTGTGTCCCTCTTTCCATCTGTTCTTAAAAAAAAAAAAAAAAAAAAAAAAACCAACTGAGTTTTATTTTAAACCAATCCAGATGACAGGCGCACAGTCTTGACAATGCTCTGGAAACCAGCAGAAGAAAATTCTCGTTAAATTACTCATCCACTCAACTCATTTTCCATATATGATCTATTGTTGGGGTTGCTGCATATTTCCAAGATAAGTGCATATTTCAGAGGCAGGTTCCTTGTACCCTGGATAAGCGATTATTTAAGAAATTGGCTTTGACATTGGCTTTCCATTTTAATTTTTCCTTATGCATTCTAATATCATCTCCTGTTGCATATGGTTTCTACCTACCGCATATAAGGTGTATTCCAGGCACCCCCTCCTGGCTTCAGTTTGTTCCACAAAGAGATCACTGTGGAAGGAGATGGTGAGAGGCCCGATGTCCTTCACGTGCAGCTACCTAAGGGGCGTCACTTCCAGCACCTAATCTCACAAGTGACATCTCTGCGCCCAGACTTCTAACAAGAATTGTCTGTTTGTAAAATGGCCATTTAAAAGCGACCTTGGGAAGAAGAACCCGTTATCTGATATGGAGTCAGCACAAAAGATTTGGGAATCGTTTCCCATGAGTTCCCTGGCAAGAGAGGCAGAGGAAGCTTAGCTGTGGTTACTGATTACCATTTCAAAACCAGGAACAGGTCAATGATTTATAAGAGGGCTACAGATGAGAAGCAAAGTGGACTTTAGCCTGATAGCAGCCATAGGACTTGTGTTTCAGCACCTTTCTGTGATGTCCCTTGTTCAGTGCCCCACCCTGCCTCCATCCCCTGCACCCCATAGCATTAGGTCTTATACATGGGACGAGTTAGTGAATTGAAAACCAGAGCGAATAGTCTACCCATAAAATTTGGTGGAGCACTCATAGAAGGAAATGAATTGAGAGGATTTAGAAATTATAAGGACACGTTTGCCAGTGAGAAGGCATGTTAGGAATGCCACGAAGGAAAATGCAAAGGACAAATTTCCAGCTATCAAGGAAAATGAGTTCAACTTCATAATTAGATCATTCCTGCAGAGCTGGGGAACTGGAAAAGGCAGGGGTCCTCACTGCCATGGGGAGACTGACTCTTGGAATGGAAAGTCATAAGAGGGGTTCTGTGCGGAAAATGTAATTGGAGTCCCCAAATTACAATTTTTACCACTGAAAGAGGGCGTCTTAAACAGTGATGTTTAAATGCATGGCCTGGCCAAAGACTTCCTAGCTAACCTCACTTCCATTGTTTTTGTCTCTTCCACTCAAAAACACTTGTTTTCATAGCCCTCTGATTCAAAAAGATAAAACACGATTCATCCCTGTATTAACCATTTGAATTTTTAAGAATGCCACAGTTTGAAATGAGATGCTAATGAAGGCATTAAAATAATTTCCATCAGAAACTAGAGTGCAAACCTCATAAACCCCCCAGGATTCGTGCAAAGCATCAACTGGATGTGACTGTAGGGCCCTAGCTCTCTGTCATCTTCACTTGGACCTCAGACTTGCCAAACCCATGGCCATAAACACAGAGAGGGAATTCAATCTCCATCTTTGTAAATATGCCCTGTCCGCAGCAAACCGAATGTTTATGAAGGCCATGGCAGACATTTACAGCTGTGATATGGTTGGTGTAAAAGTAATTGCGGTTTCAGACTGAATTTTAAATCATTATAAGTAGGCTCAACCACATGTATTAATCAAAATAGGAACCATTGTAATCAAAACATTTTTGCCACCGAGAATTTGTTTATTCCTGTAGCATAAAAATGTGTGCTTCAGGACTTGATGAACTCTTGGAAAGCATTTCCTGCATCCTGCTGGTTGTGGAAGAGTTTTCCTGCAAAAAGTTGTAATGCTTGCAGAAGTGGTAGTTGGTTGGCAAGAAGTCAGGTGAATATGGCACATGAGGCAAAACTTACTAGCCCAATTCGTTCAACTTTTTAAGCGTTGGTTGTGTGACTTGTGGTCGGGTGTTGTTGTGGAAAAGAATCAGGCCCTTTCTGTTGACCAATGCTGGGTGCAGGCATTGCAGTTTTAGGTGCATGTCATCCATTAGCTGAGCATACTTCTCATATGTAATGGTTTCACCAGGATTCAGAAAGCTGTGGTGGATCAGACCGGCAGCAGACCACCAAACAGTGACCATGACCTGTTTTTGGTGCAAATTTGGCTTTGGGAAGTGCTTTGGAGCTTCTTCTTGGTCCAACTACTGAGCTGGGTGGTGTTAGTTGTGATATAAGATCCATTTTTTGTTGCACATCACAATCTGATGGAGGAATGGTTTGTTGTTGTTGCATACAAATAAGAGAAGATGACACTCCAAAATGACAATTGTTTTGATTTTGGGTCAGCTCATGAGGCCCACTTATTGAACTTTTTCATGTTTCCAATTATTTGCTTTGAATGTCAAATGACCATAGAATGGTCGATGTTGAATTCTTCAGCAACTTCTTGTGTAGTTGTGAGAGGATCAGCTTCGATGATTGCTCTCAATTGGTCATTGTCAACTTCTGATGGTCAGCCACTGTGCTCCTCATCTTCAAAGTTCTTATCTCTTTTGAAAAACTTCTTGAACCACCACTGCACTGTACGTTCGATAGCAATTTCTGGGCCAAATGTGTTGTTGATGTTTCAAGTTGTCTCTGCTGCTTTATGACTCATTTTGAACACAAATAAGAAAATTGTTTGAATTTGCTTTTTGTCTGACATCATTTCCACAGTCCAAAATAAATGTAATATAAACAGCAAGTAACAATCATTAGCAAAAAAACATGCAGCAAGAAATGTGCATTAAAATGATGTATAACATAATCACATTTATTTAAGAAAGTATTCCAATATCAAAAGGCAAATGTCAGTAATTCTAAAACCGCAATTACTTTTGCACCAAGCTAATATTTGGAGGAGATGATCCAGGATGCTGTCGGTGGTAGGGAGAGGAGTTGCTGTAGCTGAGCCTATGGGGGAATGATCCACCAGCCATGGGCCCTGGTGGGTGAAGGCCACCTGTCAGCTGAGTGTCGGCCAGCTCTTCCTGCTGCAGCCTGGGCACTCTGGTGGAGGGTTTGCCTGTGGTAGTGATGGCCAGCTGTCCACTGAGGCTGCAGCTTTGAAATCGCAGACACTACTGACCACCCTAGGGGTCTTGGCAATTCACTTCCCTGAGCTTGACCTCACTGTTTTCTCATCCACAAATGGCAGAAAGAGCTGAGATGAGCCATAAAATCCCGCCTAACTCATCTGGGTCTGTCATTATCTAAACATATCAGTTTGATGGAACTAAATAGTTCTCACTCTAAACCATCGAGTATAAGGTCATTCCCATTCTCCTCTTTGGTGATAGCAGGTGCAGCTTGGCTTTGTTCTTCTCCCTCCTTTCACTTTTCTCCTTCATCCATAATGGACAATTTAGATAATTGATGATTCCACGATATGGCTTGGCCTGGGAAGTATGGCCATAAGTAAAGAGAACCAAAGCGGGGGTGGGGGGAAAGAGTGGAGCAAACTACATCAGAAGGCATGTGAATGGCAAGGCCGCGGTGCCTAATGAGACCATTTTGCAGCCCATTAACTGGGCTTCCCAGGCACGCTCCTGCACTGGCTCCCAAAGGATTGGTAAGTGTGGGCTACAAAAGGCCTGAGCATCCCAGCCTACAGCCAGGATACCCTGAAGGTCCTCCTCTCTTCTCATATTTCTTTTAGCATCTTAAATCGCTAACAATAGATAGCAACAGCGGTGGCAGCTTACAGTGCAAGCTCGACTTCTGAAGGAACAGTGTGGATGCCACTGATCCGTGGTAGCTGCAGTCTGGCTGTGAAAGTTTTGTGTCTGAGCACCCCACTAGTTTCAACCTTCCAGAATCCCAGAATTCTGTGCAGCAGATGAGCTTCTTAGGGGATTTGTGGTTTTCAGGGGCCACAGTAGGCTGTCTTTGAAGTCAAAACCGAGGTAGGCAGACTACAGCTGTGCTAATCATGACTGTGATTCTTTTCTGCTGCTGTGTCAGTGACAGGTGTGTCTTTTGTCCCTCTTACCTCCCCTTGTCCCCCCTCCACCTTGTTGTTAATGGCGACATGAAGACTTAGAGGGATGTTTGAGGTATGTAAAGGGCGGCCACGGCTTAGGAGGGATGGTTCTATTTGGATGGAGACAGCTCCGATGGGAGCCAATGGAAGGGTGCTGATATTATACCCAGCTCAAGGGCCACTCTGGAGGAAGAATGAACTGAGGTTACATGATCAAATGGTCAAGTCTACAGTCACAAGGAAATTTCCCCACACATGGTAAACTGAAGATGAGAAGGGGAACATTTGGTTTAATATGAGGACCCCTTTCTCATCAAGAGATCTGTGACACCCACCAGTCTAAGGGATGGCTCACATGAGTCTGATTGCAGAGCCCAGCCTTGTACTGCTAGGAGAATTCATTGGATGTCCCCAGGTGTCCTTGTCATTTATAACATTCCTGATCTAGGTTATTGACAAGCTCTGTTATGGTTTTGAGCACTAAGGGAATAAGATCACATCCTACTAGTGAATCATCATAAATTAATGGCTAAATTCAATGTAAAATGAATGACTATAACTTATCTCCTTTACTCTTTAAAGAAAAGTCAAGATATAGGCATCCAGAATTTTGTATTTTTATCACTCTCTTGCTGGTGGAGGGCAAATAATAAGCATTGATGTAATCCCACTGAATAAATAAATGTTAAGGTGTTCGTGCTAGGTTGCTTACATTTAAGTCCTATTAATATTTCTTGTTTTGGCTAGCTGAGGGACTTTCAACTTATTACTTGAGTACAGTGAATTTCTGGTTCCTTTTCCCATTGGTGTTCAATTGATGTTAGTTATTAATATTAATTTAGGTATGTGCTATGGGGTTGTGTGATGCAACTGTCCATTCTTAACCCATTGCTGAAACATACATGTTCAGATGAGGTTTTTTTCCTCCATGTAACTTCACATGGTTGAATTTACAGTTAAACAAAAAATGCAGTTGGAGAGTAGGAATGAATGGCTGATCTGCATGGATTCAGCTTATTTAGACCGAACAGAGGAAAATCAAAAGTAACTCAATAGCTTAATTCAAAGATGTGAAAAGAGTGCGTGGTAAATGGAAATGGAGTAGTAAGTATCTCAATTCATATTCACTGAGGGCAAGATGAGGATAAATGAACTTAAATTGCAGCAGAAAGGAATGAGATATTGAGGAGGAAACTTCATAACTTTGGAAGGTAGTTTTTTGAGATGTCTTATGCAAAGAAATAGTGCTATTGTTTTATAATAGCTCATTCTTTCATTCCATTAATGTTTATTGAGCATATACTATGAGGCGAGTGCTGGGCTTGGTGCTGCAGGTACAGTGACGAACAAGACACATAAGCACCCTGATCACATGGCCCGTAAGTCTAGCTGGAGAGGCAGATGTAAATCAAAGACAGACAGGTAACTGTAAGTTGTGACAAGTGACATGAAGGAGGGCACAAGAGTGTGAAGTGCGGTACCTGACCAAACTGGGGACAGGGCACAGGGAGGTTCCCCCGAGGGAGTGTCAAGGTGACATCTGAGGAACCAGGGGAAACAACAACTGAAGGGAGGGAAAAGAACACCCAGACCCGCCGAGCAGGCAGCTGTGCAGACACCGAGGCCCGAGGGGCTGGGTTCAAGGCACGGAGGTGAGTACCACTGGGACGCAGAGATGGGGAGTGGGAGCGGCAGCTGTGGGTTCAAGACACAGGCAGGGACCAGACCAAGCAGCTTCCTCAAGCAAGCTACAGACTTTTTCATCTTTATATAAAAAGCATGACAGAGTCGTAAATGTTTTCGTCATTTTTTATACTTTTTAAAACTGAAGTATAACATGTAGATAAGAAAGCGCCCGTGTGTGTCAGCTTGATGAATTTCATAGTGTGCACTCCATGTGACCTGCACCCAGACCACTAAGCAGAGCATGGCTAACTCCCCAGAAGCCACCCTGAGCCCCTAATGATCCCTGGCATGTGCCAAAGGCAACCCCTATCCTGGCTTGTAACATCATTAGGTTAATTTTGACCTTTTTTAAGGTTTATGTAAATGGAGTCATACCATATTCTTTGTGCCTGGTTTCTTTCACTGAATGCCATGAGACTCATCCTCGTTGCTACTTACAGCCAGAATTTACTGGGTAAATAGAAGATAATTTATCAGTTCTTCTGCTGATAAGCACTGTTTGGCTATTCGGAATAGTGCTACAGACTGAGTATCCCCTATCTGAAATGCCTGGGACCAGAAGTATTTCAGATTTAGAATTTTTTTTTTTGAATTTTGGAATATCTGTATTATACCTACCGGTTCAGCATCCCTAATTGGAAAATCCGAAACGTGAGATGCTCCAATAAGCATTTCCTTTGAGTGTCATGTTGGCACTCGAAAAGTTTCGAATTTTGGAGCATTTCAGATTAGTGATGATCAACCTGTACTATGAACTACTTGTGATTCCAGTCCACGTTTCTGTCGGGTGTGTTCCTATGGGTGGAATTTCTGGGACTTCAGGTATACATGTGTTCAGTGTTGGTGGATCCTGCCAGGCAGTTTTCCAAAGTGGCTGTTCTGATTTGCACTCCAGCAGTCATGCGTGAGAGTTCTCTTGAAAGGTTCTCTGTAGCCAGTGACAGGATCAGATCTGTGTTTTTCAAAGACCAAGTGGCATCCTATGAGGGGAATGGACCACAGAGACAGGAGTACCCCGAGAGACCTACAGGGGACTGTTATGGAGGGCCAGGCGAGGGCTGGATGGATGAAGACCAGGATGGAAAAAAGTCCATGGGCCCAGGAGAGATTGGTGGGAAAATGGCTGATGGCTCCAGGAGATGTACTTTGTAGGGGGATGGGGAGGGCCACAGGAGAGGTGGCAAGAAGGACCTATGTTGTTGCCTTGTGTGACTATTAGATGATGGTGTTTTTCTGAACTCGGAGATAGACCAGGAGTGGGGAGGTGTGGATCATAATTCTAATTTGGGGCACATGGACTTGAGCTAAGATGCACTGGAGACATCCAAGTGGGAATGAAGGAAGCAGTTAGACTAGAGGCCTGGACCCAGGTGAGGTCTAGGTGGGCATGTAAACTTGAGGGTCGTCACAGCAGCATGGGTCAGTGTTATGGTTAGAAAGCGTGTCCCCTCCAAAGCTCATGTTGAAATTTAATCCTCTGGGTGGCGGTATGGAGATGTGGGGTGTTTAACAGATGACTGGATTAATTCATTTGTGGATTAATGGATTAATGGGTTACCATGGGAGTGGGACTGGCGGCTTCACAAGGAAAGGAACAGAGACCTGAGCTAGAATGTCAGCATGCTCAGCCCTCTCTCCGTGAGAGTCCCTGCCAGCAAGAAGGGCCTCACCAGAGGTGACCCCTTGACCTTGGACTTCTCAGCCTCCATAACTGTAAGACATAAATTCCTTTTCTTTATGCATTACCCAGTTTTAAGTGTTCTGCAATAAGCAACAGAAATTGGACTAAGACAGTGAGGAAGGGTTAAGACTACTCACCTGTGTTAAGAGTAGTGAGAAGAGAAGAATGTCCAAGTCTGTTATTTCTTAGTTTGAGAGCAGTTTTTCAAATTAAACCCTCACAACAGCCCTGCATAGGTGTGATTCCCACCCTGATTCATCGATGAGCATCTGAGACCCAGGAGGTAAAGAAGCTCGTTCAAGGTCAGAGCCCTGGTCAGGAAAGACTCGGGGTTCGAGCCCAGGCTAGCCGGCCCATCTCCACTCCTTCCTGCGGTGGGCTCGGGGCACAGTGGCCACAGGGGGACTTGTTTCAGCCTTTGCAAGGACAGGGAAACCAACAGAGCAAATATGAGCACGGTGATTTTTAACAGTTTCCTTTCAGGTGGGTGCACCATTCTCCCCATCTCAGGCTGATTATCTGCAGGGCTTGTGGTCAGGTCTCTACTGCTGGGGAAGAGATGATCTCTAAATACTCCCCCGAGCTGTGAGAAACAGCCAGGTACAGAAGTGTCTTTCTTCTGGCCGGCCCTCAGTAGGTCATGCTTCCTGTCGTCTCGAACCAGGTGATCTCCAGGATTCCCGCCAGTCCCGTCACATTCATTCAGGCACGAAAAAGAGAGAAAATCGTGCTCGATTGGACTTAGGTTTGCAAATCTTTCAGAGAAAATGTTTGATTTTTATGCCCCACACCCGAAAGCAGTTTATTTCGCACTGCATTCATCGGTCTGTTTGTCCCACTCCTCCTTACATAATCCTTCAGGCATGCTTGAACCAACAAAACACACTGTTAATAAATAGGAAATGCAATATTTATCATGTCGCATTGCACTACAGTGTACCTGTGCGTTGTAACTTTTACCTGTTTGTTGTCTACGCGGTGAGGAGGTTTTCAAGTTTCTGGGTGAGAAAGATGCATTCCCTGCCGTCATCAGGGTTGCACCGTGGAGCTGAGTGGGTGGCATGCTTGCTTGTGTCTCCGAGAAGGTCAGGCCTGTGGATTAGCCAGGGCAAAGATTCCGGATCAAGGTGTGACCGTGTGTGGCGTAGCTATAATGTGTGGACGGCCAGGTATGTGCTCCTCACCATGCCTGGTGGTGGCCTTACAGAGACGTCTGTAACACTCGGGGGACAGGGCTGGGTGCCTGGCTGTTGGTGTCAGATATGCAGGAGAACGTGGAATGGGGTGGGTCAGGGGGAAGAAAAGGGGCGGGAAGAGAGAGAGAGAGAGAGAACACACAGGCTCAAGCATAAGACAGTTCTCGCTCCCCAGAGACCTATGGTTGGGTGCTGTAGACACACAGGAACCCGAGCAGTCACACACAGAATGACAGATGTTCCGAGACAGGTACCTACAGGATGATGGGGTCAGGAAGAGGTGTGCAAAGGAAGGGGAACAAATTTGTTTGTTGAGATTAAAAGAGGAATCAAGAAATGCTCTCAAGAGAAACTGATGCTTAACCTGAGTCTTGAATAAACCACTCATTCGTTATTCATTCTCTTTACAGTATTATTTAGATTTCAGCCAATATGTACCTGCAAACTGTTCCAGGTGTAGGAAATGCAGGAATGAACAAAGCAAAGACACCCCGTCCCCCAACCCCTTGCTCTCAGGAGCTCACGCACACCCCAGGTGAGAGGGGGTGGTGTGGGGCAGGGCTGGCCTGGCGTAGAGGACAGCGCAGGCCATCATCACACAGGGCCTTGCGACATTGTTGGTGTGAGCGGGTGACCAGGCGGGGCAGGTCAGAGAGGCAGGTGTGGGGTCGCCAGGTGCCAGGCGCTGAAGGAGGCGTCTGTGTGCCCAGCCAAGGAGCTCGGACTTCCCCCTGAGGCCCTCAGGGAGCCACTGCTGGTTTCAGCAGGATGGGGGGGGGATGTCACATCATCAGACTGGCACGGACAGAGCGTGGGATGGCTGGGTGCAGGTCAGAGGCAGGCGAGGAGCCTGACTCGAGGAGGCCCGAGGAGAGAAATTCAGGGTAAGGATGAGGATTCCAGCGACCTCCCATCCTCCCACTTTCTAGCTCCTCTGACTGCGTGGCGGTGGTGCCATTGACAGAGGAGCAGGAGAGAGGGAAAGGAGCAGACGTAGGAGAAACACGACAGGTCCAGGTGTGGCCACGTTGCTTGTGAACTCCAGAATCCTGCTGGCCTCCCCTGGGAGTGCAGAGGGCAGAGGTGCCTCTTTCCCTGGAGCAAGTCCGGAATGCCAACAGAGGAGGGCCGGGCGAGCAGTGACAGTGCCTGGCGGTCCGACATGAGGAGTCCGAGGGTCCTTTATCCCGGGTTTAGGATTTAAGATCCACACTGTGACAGGTGAGAGATATCCCTCTGGGGTGGGAAGACTGCGTCCCACATATGGTACCTTAGCCGCCCAGTGGGGGCTGGTGATGCAGTTCCCCAGATCTGATGTTCTTGCTCTACGGAAACACCCTCCAAAGCGAGAGAGAACCCGAGTCTTTTCTGGGGCGTTTTGCATCTGATGCATTGTTAGTATTTGTTATGCAAATGTAACAAATATGGCACCAGGAAAACTCAGCATATAATTCTGGGTCATGTCTTTGTGTGATTTAGTTTTATAGAAGGAATCAATCCAGGATGGGGGAAGAATGCATTTAATTCGGGAATATGTGAATTGGCCAGGGAAGGCGGAGGGCTCCTCTGTCCCCTCCTCCTCTGTCTCTCGCCCACATGTTTTGTCCTGTGGTCACCTTGACCCATGGCCGGCTGGCTTTGGGAGTTGTTATTAATAGTTCACCATGCCCATCTTCATGAAACAGGGAATCACAGCCTCTGCAGTCGATGCCTAGTTAAGCGAACCAACAGTTCGACACGAGCTGGTTGTAACAGGCATTTTTAATAAAACTTACCTTGGAGTTAAAATAAAAATGCTGCCTCAGAGATTTTGTCCTGAAACATATGAAAAACTGACAGGTGGGCTCTCTCATGCAAAACTTCTGCTAGGGCTAAAGGAAAATATCTGATAAGGTTGTTTGCCCATGGGGGAAGGATTAATTGGATTTTCTGTCTTGCTTCTAGTGTCTGAACCTCTGTTATTATGAGAGGACCACAGAAGTTTTAAAAGCTGAATCACAGTTTATATTTTTAGCATTTTTGAACTATGGGGCTATTTGAGCTAAGAATGAGGAGGGAAGGAGTCTGGCAGGGGAGTGAAACCCCACAATACTCCTATGATATTTTTTGTCTGTCTGAAGATGTGAGGCTGGATATTCAAGCCTGCTGTATCCTGTCCAAACCGACCCAGTGGAGGCCCAAAGGCTGAAAACCACAGGGATTCCTTTGCAACTTCCCTCGCAAAGTTCCTTCCCCTGCCACTGCACGTGGGTAGCCTGGGACCGTGTCTGTGGTCTGTTTCACCATTTTCCTCATCTCTCCTGAACCAGGAAGTCCACGGGTTGATCCTGTGGCTATGCGTTTTATGAATGAGTCTGTGAGGGATTCTCTCTCTAATCGTGTCTGTGACAGCCACGGAAAAAGAGGAGGCGGTGGAGAAAGAGGAGATGGCGAGAGAAAGAACTGCAGGGAGCTTGAGCTCAAATCTGGAACTAAGACTGCAAAAGAGAATTGTTCTCAGTTGTCATCCTCCCTGTCTTTGTTTTGTGGTGCTGTGCCAGAATACCATGAACCGGGCAATTTACAAAGAACAGAAGTTTATTTCCTCCCAGTTCTAGAGGCTGGAAAGTTCAAGGTCAAGGGGCTGGCATCTGCGGAGGTCTGTCCTGCTGGATTATCCCGTGGTGGGAGGCAGAAAGGGAGAGGGAGAGGCAATAGGGAGTAAGGGGGGGGGCCGAACTCATCCTCTTATAATGAACTCCCTCCCAAGATGATGGCATTCGTCCACTCACGGTGGCTTGCCCCAAGAACCAGACACCTCCCCATACCTCCTCCTTGAGGATCAAGTTTTCATCATGTGAACTTTGGGGGACACATTCAAGCCATATCACTGCCCTGTAGCAATGAGTCATAGCCTTGTGCTGATTCTACTTATCAAATAATATGGGCAAGGCTGCTTCTCTGGTTTGTTTGTGATATGTCTTCAAAACTCTTGAGTAGTGTCTGTGGATTAAAGTTCTAGGTGAGCGTAGAATTTTATGAAGGAAAGATATGTATATGTTTGAATAAAAAAGACAGACGTAAGGGCAACCTAAGTGTTCCTCCCCCCAACTTTTTTTTCCCTTCCTTGCCCCAGGCTCCACATACCACATCTGAGCCAGTCCGGTTTGCACATGCATTTCCAGACATGTGTCTTATGGAATACAAGTAATATGTATTTCTCCTTAAGTTTTTTTTTTTTTTTTGTGAATTTCTTCCCCTCAGCTAAGTTTTACAAAATAATTTAAAATACTCAGCACTCAACTCCACAAGCCTATAAAACAGGATGAAGACATTGGGCGTGATTTGGAAACAAAACTGAACAGACCTGGCTACTTTCTAATATGGTTTTATTCTAAATGCAAGTTATTACTCTATTCTCTCCAATATCAGACAGCTGCTTCCTTCTTGAAGCAGCTCTCAAAGACAGATGGACCAACTATTTCTTCAAAGTGTTGGCTTCGCCTGGGCTCCCATTTCCCCGTTTCTCTCAGAGCCTCAACTTCATCTGCAGCCTCCGATCTCCCTGGCACCCGGGGCTGAAGTCGAGTTGACTTGCTCTTTTCCATTTGAAGATGGAAGGATGAACATAAGGTGCCAGACTGGGTTATTTTATTCATCGACAGATGGATTCACTCCATTCATATAAGGAGTTCCTTTTGTAGACTATCTGAGTCTAAGTCCTGGTGTACTCTTTACACAGATGTATAATCCGTATTCCCACAGGGTTTTTTCCCCACACTTGTGAGTTATGCCATTAAATCTTCATGACAAGGCAGTTATTACCTGGTCATTCATTCCGTTTTTCTGTATTCTACTATGAGCACTTGTCTCTGTTATTGAGATTATTTGTAAGTTACCACTCTAGATATGAACATAACTAAACTTACCTAAGGATTTAAACTAATTACGGATATCAAATTGGTTCAAGGCAGTGGGGAAAATAAAGCAGGGATGGATGACTGCTATTGTTCTGTTCCAATTTTAATGCCCTTTAGATTTAAAGGGGACTATTCCTTACTTTATAGTTGGAGTATTTATTTTATGAATAAGCGAATTACAATAACAATTACAGTAACAAAACACTACACAGTTGTGAAAGCCACACATACCAACATGGATGAATCTCATACACATAGTATTGGTGAGAAAAGCAAGTTCCAGAAGAACACAGATAGTATGACACCAATTATTTAGTTAAAAATTATGCAAAACAGCATTCCATAGGTCTTAAGGATACATACATAAGAAGGAAAAGGATACATCCATGTCTGGGAATGATAAATACCTAAAAATAGTTACTTCTGGGGGAGGTGGTGGAGCAGAATGCAATCTGGGAGGTGTACCCAGGAGTTCCTAAGTGGACGGAGGTGAGTTTATGAGTCAAGAAGAAGAACTGCATGGCATCTGGAACATGTGCCAGCCCTGGCTCCCAGGCAGGGGCTGTTTGCATGACTAACAGATGGCAAAGCACAACGGCTGGGGAAGGTCTGAATGCTCGAGCAGGCAAAGCAAGTAAGAGCAAGGGGGATCCCTGGTGCAGGAAGGAGACAGGTGCTCGAAGCCCCTCTCCTGTGGGAAAATGGTGACCCTAGGAGGCTTGGAGAAGGTGCTCCTCAGTGCCCCCTTCTGCTGAGCTGCTGTGTGCCCATACTCTTGGGGGACCCTCCCTCCTGTTTAGGGGTCTGGAGGATGCTTCCTTTCTTCTTCTTCCTGGGGGCTTTCCCACATTGCTGCTGTGTGCCGAGTTTGGGTTTGGAAGACAGAACTGCAGTTTGCTGTAGCCCTGCAGCCTCACTGCCCCTCGAGGGACCCTCTGAAAGAGGCTGTGGCTCTGAATGTGAAAAATGTCTCCACTCTGGCTCTTGGGGATCCTGGGGCCATTTTCCTCCTGCCCTGAGCATTCTCCCTGCAGAAAGAGACACTCTCAGAGGGTGGATTTTGTGGATTGCAGTAAGAAGCCTCTAGGAAGCTCCATCCAGAAAGCACCTGAGTTGATGCCGAGGGCTCAGAGCTCCAGGTCTACCTCTGGGTGGCTGTTTGCCTCTTCTAGTGTCAGTGTCCCCGTGTGCAGGTGTGATGACTCTGACATGTGGACAGGATGAGCCACCCTGGTGCACAACGTGGGGCACGCGCCACCAAGACCGAGGCTGAAGCCTAGGCAAGATCGAGAGTGTTTGTGGATACAGAGGAACGTCAAATTGAGACAGAGAGACATGAGAAACTGAAGCCAGAGAGCAAAGCATTTTGTACGTAGTGAATCATTTTCCAATTGTCGTTAGTGGGATGAAACATCAAAACTCACTGCTCATTGAAAGCTCCTAGACAATGTGTTTGGTGATTGAATTATGAGTTTTCCTTTTAGGTAAGGAGAGTTTTAGTCTGTTTCTGGAATCTTAAAGAGCACCCGACCCCTGCTTTGCAGTTGAGGAACTGGAGGTCCCGAACGGGCCTGACCCAGTTCACAGAGGAAATGATAGAACTAGATCCCAAACATTGGGATTCTGACACTCAACCTAGAGCTCCTCTTAACATACTTCATTTTATGCACTTTTCTCTCTCTTCCTTCTACCTTTATTCTCATCGACTGCCCTTATTCTCTCTCTCTCTCTGTCTTTGTGAAACACATCCAGGCTATAAAAGAAGGCAATATGTGAGCCAGTGGTGATGACTTCAGTTGCGACAAATATTAGGAGCTCCTTTTGAAAATTGCCTTCACAAAAGCTTTTTGAAAAAGCAATGCTACGTTTTGCATGCAGTCCATGATTCAGGTTGTGCTCAACAGACTTAAATGGGTTAATAGTAAAGAGAGGTGGGGTTTGTTCCATATTTATTGTTCTAGTACTTCTTGGGTTTTTGGAAATGCAGTTATGATAAGTTGTTTCTCTTAGTCTCCAGCATTTGCTTAGGGAGTGCTTTGCTCTTTGATTTGCTAAAAATTTGGTTTCCTTCTCTGATGGATTTTTTTTGGGATGTGCATGAGTTGTGGAGTTGCTGTTGTGTGGCACAGAGCCTCAGAATAAACTGTGCTTATTTTAACTCTGTCTGAGTGATCTGTGCCTTCTATGGCTCTGATCTTGGGTTAGCGAAAAAACACAATGACTACTAAAATATAGGGCTGGGAATCTCTTTTTCATTAAAGACACTATGAAATTATATATTGAACATGCATAAAATATGGAATTGTCTGCACAGCAGTCACTGGGCACAAATCCACCTTCACAAAGTGACAACAAACATCAAAGGGAGAAGGCACGTTAGTGGTGTTTTTAAAAAATTTTGAATAATATCACTGAGTACTTGGAATTCCTTAAAAATGACACTATATGTGACTCAATTTATATGAGGTGCCTTATAAGAGTCAAATTCATAGAGACAGAAGGTAGAGTGGTAGTTGCTGGGGCTCAGGAGGGGGAGGGATGGGGAGCTGGTGTTCAATGGGTCCCGAGCTTAGGTGTGAGACAATCATGAAGCTCTATGGGTGGATGGTGAGGATGGTTCATGCAACCATGTGAATGCTCTTGGTACCGGTGAGTGTGCAGTTAAAAGTGGCTAAAATGCTAAGTCCTATGTTATGTGTATTTCACCACAATAAGGAAAGGATTAAAAAATGACATTCTATCCTCGTCATTTCAGAAAAATCTCCCAATCAACTGATAATTTCACTTTATAGTGTATTCTCTTTCCATATTGAATGTGTTTTCTATTCTTTTCCTTTGGCTACTGTGTTCAGTATTTTAAATTGTTTTTATAGTTAAAGCTATGCTCCCATTTTCCTCCTGTGATAAGGGTGGGAATAACCGAGGCACATTTGTCTCTCGCCATCTGTTTGGTAGCCCCACCAAAGCCCTAGGATGCAGAACATCCCCATGGTCAGCCTTGGTTTGACCTCAGGGCTGTCGTTCCTTAACCTCTCTGAGCACCAGTTTCCCCATAGATTGACATGAGAGTTTCAGGAATATTGTACATAAACCAACCAATATAGTTGTTTCTGGCACCATGTTGGTCAATAAATATTATTATATGTGGAACATGCATCAGATAGAGATTCCACTGCTGGGAATGGAAGTCCTGTCTATACTTGAGTTTAACAATTCAATAGAAGATTTTTTTTGAACACTGACTTCCTTGCAAGGTGCGGGGCCTTTTGTCAGGTTCTGTGGATGAAACAAAAATGATTGAGCCATGGTACCCACCCTTCTGGCATCACTGACTGGCATGGAGTCCAGAATCCTACAGGATCAGGCATGCCAACACCACCCTGGGAGTGTAGCGGGAGCAGGAAGGGGGAGGTGATTAATTCTGCCTGGCAGGGTTTTGGAAGACTTGAGAGAGGAAGTGACATAGAAGGTAAATCTTGAAGGATGAGTGGAGCTCATCAGCTGGAGGCTGCAGGGCAGAGCGCTCGCCGTAGGGGAGGCGTATTGTTTTTAGACCTGGTGAACTGACTTGGGCATGCTTCTGCCGGCGTAAGAGGGGGTCTTGAATTAATAGTCAACCCTGCCATAGCTTCTTTGTCACTGTGTCTTTTCTTTGAAATGAATGGAGCCTTTTGATCTTTTATCCTTCCTTTTCTCCTCTATGGGTTACAATGACAGGTTGTTTTATTTTCCTTTGATGAATTGACTGATCCAGATAGTATTTCAGTTATCATTTATGGAACAAGCCCACAATATTTCTTTCACGTATATAGCACTCGGTGAATAGACCTTTCCTTTCCTTTTCTTTTTTTCTGTGACAACTTTCAGCCTATTTGTAGCATCTGAAAAACGTCGTTGCAGTGGCATTCTATAGACATTTATTGTGGAGTCTGTTGCCTTGGGCTGATGTCAGTGCTGTACAGCAAAGTTGCCCATCTGATTTTGAGCTGGTCATCATGTGCTGCTATAATAACACGGCTTCCTGCTACATTGTAACACCTGGTTTACTTCACACCTGATCACTGACATATTCAGGAACAGATACAGCTTTGTCTGTCAGTTGCTCCTTTAGGGTTAGCTTAAATCAAGGGTGTTTTGTTATTCGTTTTTTCCCCTAAAATCAGAAAATTTAGGTTCAAAACTCAAGTGGTAAACCACCAAAATAGGGTTTTAGAGGTTTGTTTGTTCCTGGTGTGGGAGACAGGAGGCACTTCATTAAATATATACAAGCAAATATTTATTGAATTTCATTACAAGCGCCCTGGTATTTCATGAAACGTGAGAGGTGTGGTTGTTGCCCTCAAGGAACTTATACTATTAATAGAATCAGAGAGAAAGACACAGCCAAATTAGATAAAACAGCAAGATATAATCAAATGAACTAAAGCAGTATAAAATGCCCACAGGAGTGTGAACAGAGAAAGGGTTAACTCTCTACATACTCAACTTGGGTCATTTATGACACTGACCTACAGTACATGTTTAATAATTGTATTAATAATATTTCTCATCATCACACATTATAATCCAACTATGCACATGTCTGTGTACTTGGGGCCTAAAAAAAAGTAACATATTGATTCTAGAAAGAAAAAAATTGCATATTCTTGTTTTTCACTGTCGTTGCGTTCAGGGAACACTCAGGGTTAGGCCAGTCCTGGGGTCCCCTCACTGGGCAGACTCTGCAAGACGAAGGACCCTTGGACAGGAAGGGCCACTGTGCTGGGCAGGGTGAGGAAGGGACGGATATTTTGATTGACCAAAGATTTTCTTTCACTGAATTGCAAAGGAGGCCAAGAGGAGAGAAACCTAGATTTTTACTTCTCATCCATGGAAAGCTTTGGAATAAATAGAACACTGTAAAACAAAATATTATTTGGGAACTGAGGTTGAAAATCAACATGTTGAAGAGGGTTGTTGTCCTTTCTATAATACATTAACAAACAACTAGACAAGATGGAAAGACAGACCAGAGGACAGATATTGCCGGGAAATTCTCGTGGCGCTGGCTACACAGCGAGAGTCTCCCAGCCAGTTGGCCACACTCTGCTTGTTTGTCCTTCGGACTCTCAGGTTCGTTTCCAAGGAGTTGGGAAAGGATAGGATGCCACTTTACATTCTCTACTCGAAGCTCTTGGGCAGCAGTTCTTGAACTAGAGTGTGCACCAGAATCACCTGCTGGGCTTGTTGGAAACAGGTTGCCAGGTCCCCAAGTGTCAGATTCAGCAGGCCTGGGGTTAGGACCGAGCATCAAGCATTTCTAAGACATTCCCAGGAGACACTGGTGCTGCTGGCCCGAGGACCACATTTTGAGAACCGTTGCTTTTGGATGAGTGTGGCTGGTGACCTGTGTCTGGTTCCTCATATTGGCCCCTGACTCTTTGCAAAAGGATCTTGGTCTGCTTCTTGATCTATGCCTTTTTTTGTTTTTCAATGTGGCTGTAAGTTTTACCTAATTAAAATGCTGTGTCTGGTCTGGATGGTCTGATTAATATGGAGGATGAAATTTACAGCAAATAAGTACTTAGAGCTTTGCTCCCTTCCCTATTAAAGCCTGAGATTTGATTTCTTTATACATATATTTTAATAATATCATTAGTGCCCAAATCAGAGATAAAATATCTCAGTCGCCCCAGTGTATTTTTTAGCATCTAGGCACAAACATTTGATTCTTGTTTTCTGGGGAGTTTGTCATCTATTTCAGTGATTGCCAATAAAAGGGAAAAGTACTTTTCGCTGATATAGCACCAAACAGGTTTGTCCACAGTGACTGAATGTGGAGGCTTCCCATTCTGTGTTATTTTATACCTGCTACTACTCCCCTGCATCCCCAAATAGACACATAGTACATACGACTAGATTTATTGGCGTTTTGGGATTTATACAGGAATATATTGGTGATTTTAGTGTATCTAGAATAAAGATTTTGTTGCCAGAGTAAAAGCTTCTGAAGCTGTGCAATGCAAATAAAACTATTTTATTTATTACAATATTAACTTAAGATGCAGTCTTCTGAATGGTCTAGCCCGTGTTTGGGATTTAAATTTCACTTGCACCCTGCTGCCTTTCACGTCTGTTTTCAGCAGGGGCTGCAGCTTAATCTTCTTCTTCTTCCTTGCCCCACAACAGGAGATGGCTATTATCAGCTAACACTGAAGCTCCTAGAAAATACTAGCTCCCAATCTCTTTGTCCACAGGCGGCTAGCACACATTCCCCACGTAGCCCACTGCTCTGGGGGCTTTACGTCACTGCTGTTCTGCAGGAAATGCATTTTTTTTCATAATCACCGGTAGGTGCAGTCAGAAAAAACTCGTCTAGAACTGACAGAAGGCTGCAAGTAATCCTTTTAATTGGCCTAAGTGCTTCACTAGTAGAAAACCTTTCATTTATGTCCTTCAGAAACAAAACTGGGCGAGTTCCCTGGAGGCATTAGTTTGCTAAATGACTTGCCCAAGGTCACCTCGTAATATGACCACATAAAGAATTATGGGTTTGTGAACCATTATTGTCTGTATAGGGCCATGTCCTTTTGTTACTTGCTGGAGAACAGAATCAGTGGCTTGTTTTCCTAAGGCTTTGCAAAGAGTCTCTCGCTCTTCTGCCACAGGAAAAACTGCGCATGCCAGATGAGTTTATTTGCTTCATTTTCAAAGAATTCTTCAGTGTCATTGCTGGACTCTCAGGGAAAGGCTTGAAGGACAGGGAGGTTGGGTGAGGCAACTGGTATAGTCTTATAATAATGCCTACAGTAATTATTGATAATATTTAGAGCTATTCTAGTTTCATCTATTAAAGGATACAAGTTACAGAATTTAAAAAATAGATACATTTTCTTAGATGCAACAAAATCTACTCAAGCTCATCAAGAAAAAATTTCTTAGAGGATGTTAGTTAGCTACAAAATTTCCATGAGGTCCAGAGAAGCAGACTTGGATGCTTTTCAGGTGGAAACGACAGAGCCAGGAAAAATGAGCAACATGCCCGAGCTACTGGACGGGTGGTGGCTTTGCCGCCCTCCGCTACCGTGGGCCCGTTGCCTTGGGGTGTTATTACGGTCTTTCTAGTCCCACGTGGGTGTGGCCGTGGGGCAGAAGTCATCGCATGCAGAGCCTCCCATGGTAAGGGAACATGGGAGGTGCAGCCCTTCCCTTTAGACTCCTAGTGCAGAGAAAACATGTTTCCCTGGGGCAGTGGGGTGGGTTCACATGAGCCAATTGGCAGTAGCTGCCACAGATGATTCTCAAATGTTTGTTACTGCTTCCGATGGGGTGTACTGAGCCACACAGTGACCTGTTCCCTTGCAAATGGCTGGCCTGTCTTCAAACTGGGTATCAGGAAAAACTGATTTCAGAATGTAATTAGATATGGTGTAGGGGGGGTAGTTAGGAGATGGAAAAGTGCTATGCACATGGTATTATATTCTTATTTAGGACTGAAAATTGAGTAAATTTAATTTGAAAAAAAATCTCCATTTTTACCGATTTTGTTTGTCTGTAATTTCCTTAAAATTTGCTTGAAGAGGGCAGTATGGTACGTGGCAAGTGCAGACTTTGTAACCAGTGAGATCTGGGTTCATCTCTCAAGGTTGCTATTTCCTGGCTACCTAATTTAGGGCAAGTTACTCACTGCAGAGGATGCTGGTACCTAGGAGTGTTGTGAGCCTTTGGCCCCTGCACCTCTCTGTATGTATTATGAAATCAAGCTCATATGGCATGGAGCAGACACCGAGGACTAGCCTGGTGGTAATTCTGCTTCTGACCCAAATGCGATGATGCCATAATTTTCTGATCCTTTTTTTTCTTGTTCACTTGCATGTTTATTTTCCAAACTGTATTTTATTATTATGTGTTTAATCATGCAGTGTATTCCTTTTATATTGTTTTTAGGTTATACCATATTTATTTTGTCTCTCAGTTAGAGTGACTAGAATCTTTCTAGGAGAAGAGAGGAGTTGCTGATTGTTGCCCTTTGCCCTATATCTTATCCCTGAATTCTAATTCTTACCTTAGTACTTGCATCAGTTGTTATTGACCTAGATCAGGGCTACCGTGTATGGTTATACAGGTTGTGCAATGAACAAGAGCCCCACATATCAAGGGATCCAGTCATATCGAATACTATTATATGTATCATGTATATTGTAATTATTAAACATATTAAATTATTATGTATGTTAGGTCTTATCCTAATAAAATCACTATGTTATAGCAACTTCTCAACAAAAAGAAGTGAAGTGCCTTAAAGAGGGGCACCTCTTTCTAATTTGCACAAATGCAAGATACAGGCACCACATAGCTAAGCGGTGGCCCTGGATAAATTGATGATGTTTATGGATGACAGGATAGTTTTGAAAATTGTTCACTTAGTCATACAATTATTTTTTGAGCACCTAGTGTGTACCTGGCAGTTGGCGATTCAATGGTTATTAAAAAAAACCAGACAGTCATTATATTAGTTTCCTGGGCACTGCCATGACAAATTGCCGCACAGAGAAATTTACTCTCTTAACGGTTCTAGAGGTTGGAACCCTGAAATTCAACGTGTTGGCAGGGCTGTCCTTGCTACTGGGGGTTGTAGGCAATCTTTGGAGTTCCCCGATTTGTACAGGTTGAGTATCCCTAATCTGAAAAACTGAAATCCAACATGCTCCAAAATCAAAAACTTCTTGAGTACAACATGATGCAGAAATGAAATGCTCATTGGAGCATTTTGGATTTTGGATTTTTGGATGAGCCTGTAAGGATATAGCAAGTATTCCAAAATCTGAAAAAAATCGAAATCCGAAACACTTCCCGAACATTTCATGTAAGGAATACTCAACCCATCACACCAATCCCTGTCTGGTGTGACCTTCTTCCCTGTGTATCTGTGTCTCTGCGTCTTTTCTTCTTAGATGGATGCCAGAAATTACCTGAGGGATTAATAGCCACATGTTGTCGCAGGTCAGATTTTTCCTGAACATGGTATTTCCCTCAAAAATTCATTGGAGCTATTCTTCCTCTTTCTTTTCCTTCCCTTACTTTCCCTTCTTGAGCAGTTTAGTCCTAAAGACTTTAGGGGAGGCAGAGCAAGGCAGGCACCCCCAGTCAGGGGAGATGCAGAGTCCCCTCTGGAAGCTCAGTTTCTCACCAGTGAAGAGAGTTACAAATAAGGAAAAGGAGAAAACTAGAAGGAACCCTCTGGTATGAGGAAAATTGGAGGTGTCATTGTGAACTCAAACGTACAGCCAGATAAGACATGACAAGGCACACGTGGGTCACGTGCATTCACATACCTGTCGCCTGGCTCTGCCTGCTGGGCACGTTTGGGAGCAGCGACACCCAGGAGCAATGAGCACCCCCAGAATCTGGCTCTGAGCTTCTAAATGCTGTTTTCCACTCAGAGGGACCAGAGCTCCCAGTGGGAAATAGTATTTCGGAGCCAACTGCTACATGCTAGCTGGGAAAGTGCGATCTGAGCCGGAGTCCATTGGTGCTGGAAGCAACAAAAGCCCAGAGCCCAGAGAATGTGGGACAAGCAAAGGGCCTGAAGTCAGTGTGGCCCGGCTCCCACTGGCCACACGGGTCAGAGTGTGTGCATAAAAATAAGTGAGATGATATTAGTGGAAGAATAAACCAGAAAATTGTGAGTCCACACATGTGCAAATGTATTGAAGGTCTGATGAGGAATGGGGTGTGTGTGTAGCCCCAATGACACCCCCTCAGAATACTTACTACATACAACCATGAAAAGGGCCACTTCACAGGGGAGAAGACCTGCAGACACCACCTTAATCAAGTGATCAAGATTAACCTTAGTAACCGGGCAAGTCAAAGATTTTAGCCACCAAACAGGAAGCAATGGAGAATCCACAGCATCAAGTCTATGATGTTCCCACCAACAACGCAGACCTGAATCTAATCACGAGGAAGCACGAGAAGAACTCAAGCAGAGGGACATTCCACAAAATAACTGGCCTGAGGTCTTCAGAAGTGCCAAGGTCAGGAAAGTCAACCATTCCAGAATGAAGGAGACCAAGGACCGTGAGAACTTGGTGCAATGCAGTTCCGAGGGGGGCAGGGCATCCTTATAAAAAGCATTTTCAGGACATTTAGAAAAATTTCAATGGAGCCTGAGGATTAGATGGTAGTAATCTATCATTATTGACTTCCTGATGTTGATGGGTTGGATTGTGGTTATGTAGGAGAATATCCTTGTTTGCAGGAAATAGCCACTGAAGTATTCAGGGTGAGGGGCATCAGGTCAACAACTCTCAAATGGTTCAGGGGGAGAAAAAGTTCTTTGTACTATGGTTGCAACATTTCTGATGCTCTGCGATTGTTTAAAATGAATGCATTGAGGGTGTGGATTTTGATACATGAATCAGGAATAGAGACACAGGTACAACACCTAATGTTTTTGGCCTGTTCTTGAAGTTAGCGTCCCTACTATTACTGAATTCACTCACATGCATGTGACTTTTAGGATCTTAAAATATCCCAGGGTCCTGGTGCTTGATTCACATGGGATGTGGGGTGAGTCCAAGGTGGATTTCGGCCTGTCTAGTGGTAAGGTCATGGTATGCGAACACAAGGACAAAACCAGACCAAAAGGAAACAAAGTGAACTCTTACTCTGGTGTGTGAGATATTCACAGCTGAGCTAGTGTGATAGAGCTATGCTTGTGGATTCTCTAAAGCTATTCAGGTTCAACGGTGCCTTGCTGTTATTCCTCCACCGTGCTTTTTGGCAGATATTGTGGTCATGCTTATTAACTATATTTGACTCCTCAAAGGCAAAACATGAGCTGCATGTGTATTGGGGAAGACAAAAGGAAGCAGAAGAAGAAAGGAAAAAAGTAGGGGGCTTCTGTTTTATTTCCTTATAATCAATCCCATGAATGAATAACTACATTAAAAAAATTTGTCTCTGTGTAATTTTTTTAAGCCTAAGAGTTGGGTCTCTCACTTCCAAGCTTTGTCCCTCTCCTGGGGCGGTATCTGTACCCTGCCTTTGCCAGCAAGCTTGCCTCCAGTGGCTGTGGGCACCAGTGTGATGTTTTGTTAAAGCTGTTGTTTTTTATGGCTATAAATAAATGCTTCACTTGGTGGTAGAGAAGAAATTGGCTTTTTCAGCCATGAAGGCCTCGAACTATGATACTCTCAGCCTGTGTGAATTGCAGACTTTGAGCAGGATAGAGTGTCTTCTAGAAGGGCTGTATTTCCTTCCTTCTATCTCTGCTTACAGCAGGGAAATGCAAGATTAGGACAGGGCAAGCCAGGCGCCGGGGATGTGGCATTTGAGGAGGCTTCACTCTCAGGGTTGGCAAGTGCAGGGCAGGCCCCTGAGGGTGAAGACCTCTTTAAATGTGTCTTGGGCACATTGAATGCCTCACTCTAGTTCCAGCCCTGCAGCCCGGGCAGGGATCATCTGCATTTACTTTTTCCATTTGTGTGGTAAGAAGAAACTGGTAGATGCCAATGTTCTGACTTTTTCCTACCATGTTCCCCGTATTGACGTGGAAAACCGCCGGGCGCCGGGATGCGGCTGCTTGCCACCTCCCCATGCTTTGCATCCCTGCAGGCCCGCAGCACTGTGCAAAGCCGGTTGGAGGGCATGGTGCTGGGGGCCACGCGTGCCACCGGGCCCAGTACTGGAGTGCCTCTGCCTGTATCCAGCCCCGTGCTGCTTGCGTGATCTTGATTGGGTAATTTTTGAATCCCACTGTTGTTGATTGGATGTTAAAGCTTGTTGCTGATTGGATGTTAAAGCTTATTGCTGATTGGATGTTAAAGCTTGTTGCTGATTGGATATTAAAGCTTGATGCTGATTGGATGTTAAAGCTTGTTGTTGATTGGACGCTTTCTGAGCCCTACCAAGGGTATAAAAGCAGGAGGAGACCAAGGAAGGGGGGGAAGGGGTCAGAAGACCAGAAGACTCGAAGAGAGCTGTAACACTTGTTGGGCTGAGCTTGCTGTGGAAGACTAAAGACCGTTCTCCGACTCTGTGTGCTGCTTGGCTCTTTCCCCGGTCAAGAGCTGTAACACTAGCTGTACACCTTGCCGTAACTATCACAACTTCTTTCAATAAGTAGCATTTCTAGGGGACAAGTAGGGGACAGTTTCATCACGTTTGCCACCACACAACACCAGAAACCAGATTTCCATCCTGCAATATGAGTGTCCACCCAGCCAAAGCTCCATCTCCTCTACTCACCCAGTTTTCCATCTCGGTTCTGGTACTTGTAACATCCCACTTCCACGTACAGATTCTGTGTCAGTTAGGAATTTTGTACAGCTGTAAGTTATAGAGGCCCCCACATAGTGGCTCCAACAATTTGAAAATTTGTTTTTCTTTTGCAACAAGAAAGGGGTCTGGAGGTAGGCAGCCCAGAGCTCACATGGTGTCCTCCTGAGACCCAGGGTCTTGCTATCTGTCACTCAGCCATTCCTAGCATTGTTGCCTCGTTGTGTTTACAATATGGCTGCCCCACCTCCGACATCACAGCTGTGTTTCAAGCAGAGAGAAGTCACGGGGAAAAGGTGTATAACACATGAGTCTTACTTCTCCAGCAAATAGGTTTCTCAAAAGCCCAAACCCATATCCCACTGGCCACTCTAGTGTTCCCTGGCAACCCCATCTGCAAGAAGATCTGAAATCTAGCCATTACTGTTTCTGATTTATCTTTAGTTTATATAATTTTAGCTAAGCACAAGAGGTTGGATAAGAGCTTAGCTATTAAGGGGAGAATACTGGGTAGGTAACTGGTAGTCCTTGTCACAGCTCTGCTTGGCTTCTGTTGCAAACAAGTCACATCAGCTGATAGGGAAAATGGCCATCAAAGTGGCCCTTGGTAGCCTCCAACTTGCTTCCCCTGCCTTATCATGCACATCACGGGAAAGCATGTTTTTTGTTCAGTTCCTGTGTGTCAGTCTCAGGGAAGAGTCTGATTAGCTCGGCTTGGGTGGTACACACATATCCCTGTCATTATGCGTGGATGTAAGCCACGCTTGTCCTCTCCAATTCCCCATGTGGGGCGGAGGGATGCCTCTCCCCAGGGTGGGATGAAAACAACTTACATCACAGGTATGCTCCATGTCTGTCCTAGATTTTGGAAGAGTGGATTGATATGTATTGATACAGACAAAATGAGAGGCCACTGTCCTTGAATATATAACTATATTCAAGGCAGGAATATGAGAATCATGTATACTGTTCTGACACTGGTGAGGAGCTGAGCTTGGCTGCAGAACAGGGCTAATGAAGAACAAAATAGTGAGGCAACAACGGATTGGTAGCTGAAAAATACTTATGTTGTCTCCAGTGAGGTTGTTTAGATTCTCCTGCTTAAAGAGGAAATGTGTTAGACTGGCAAAGTACCCACTGAGCCATCTCTTCTACTTGTTTTTGACATTATATTAATTAGCATTAGGTTTCGCTGTGACAGAAAACCCCAAATAATAGTTGCTTAAAATATGCATGATTTTTTCTTTTGTCCTCATATAAAAGCGTAGGTGGGCAGTCCGGGGCTGGCATAGTGCCTCATGGTTTCAGGGACCCAAGCTGCTTCTATCTGGCTCTTTCACACATGCCTTCAACCTTGTGGCCTGTGGAAACATAATGATCTAAGCAGCAGGTGGAGGGAGGGAGAAAGCATGAGGGACACATGCAAGTTGTCCCCTGTGGAAGATTCCTGGAAACTGCCCAGTGACATTTCCACTCACAGCCCTTTAGCCAGGGCCACATCTAGCTGCAAGGGATGCCAGGCAATGTATTCTGGGAAGCTCAGCTCAAAACTCCATTATGTGGGTGCAGAGGGGAATGGATACTCGGGGGGCGGGGGGCATTATCAGTCTCTGCCTGGGTTCATTTCTCTTCTCAGTTTCTGCAGTCAAAGATCATGGTGGGGGGACCAAGTCTTGGATCTTGGAGGACCTAGTTGGCATAAGTCTGTATTGGCAGCAGCCCAAGCGCATTTTCTGCAAGGGGTGGATTATGCCACTAAGCCCTGCAGCTTTTACAGGGTTATAAAATGTAGCTTTTTTCCATGAAACAGTTTATAGTCTATGCAGTGAAGGAAGTTTTATTAACCCTTGGTTAAGGTAGAAAAGAGAAGATGGTTTTTAAATGGAAGTTACTTAACTAAATTCTCCAAGGGGGTGTCGTTGCATCAATATAGGTCAAACTTTCTTAGAAATTTGAGATCTTAGGTCTCAAACCTCTGCCATTTTTCCCTTGCAGGATTTTTATAGCACAGCCTGCTTTCTGTGACCTATAGAAGCACATTTTATTTAACCTGAGGCTTCTTATTTGATACTGCATTTTTCCTTTTCTTTGGACATTCATCCACAATATTAATGGTATCTAGAAAGTTCAAAAAAGTAGCCAGAACTATATTTAGTCCATTGCTCTTGTTAGCAATGTAAATACTGTGGATCATGCTGTATATTCTCTTTGAGAACATGAACTCAGCTTAGCTCTAACGGATGAGTTTGTTGGACAAGTTGATTCCCAGAGGACAACTACCTGGCTGTTTGGGTAGGCACTTGAGGGCAAGTTTCTGTGCACATACAATCCGGCCTGCTGGGATCTATTACTCTCCAAGAGGAATAGTTACACCCTCTTTTGGGGTATGACATGGAAATGGAAAAGTTGCAAGAAGTTATCATAATGTTAAAATACATATACTTTGTTATTAAACCATTAAAAGCAAAGATTAAAAACATTTTAAGAGTTGGGCATATTAGAGTTCCCATGACCCTTCCACTGCATGAAGAATGCATCTCTCTGATATGCTTGGTGAATGACCCTCCTGCCCTTCTTTCCCCTGCAGCTTTTCTAGACAGTTCGGATTGCTCGAAAGGCATTCTGTTCTACCGAGATGAAATCAAATTTGAGAAATGTATTTATTTTACTCTCACTGAATGCAATATATCTTACTTTCCATAAAGAGAATCCAGGTATGTGTTACTGCCATATGCCTTGGATAATATATCACAGCCATCTCTCTTACATTTGGAGAGTGTTCTAGAGCTTCCACATGTTTTATGTAGTATCATAGGCTCCAAATATGGTAATAGACAATTAAGAATCGCACAGGCATTTTTGTAATGAAAAATCGAGGCAAAGAGAGCCATGTTCATTTTTCCAAGGCTGTGCAGAAGGAAGAGGAACCAGGACAGAACGAGTTCCTTCCTGCTCTCAATCTCGTAGGCGTCCTCCTCTGCCACGTTGCGTGCTAGTGAAGCCGGCAATGGGCGGGAGTTGGGAGAGTGTGGCAGCTGACACATCCAAGGTGGGTGGAGAGCCTGCCCCTCACTGTTCCTGCATGTATTGCTCTGACATGTATTGCCAATGACATGTATTTGCTCTCCCAACACAGACTGTAATCTAACCTCTTCTTGATGACTTAGGGTTAATATTATGTATATTAACTATTAATTAAATAATATTACTCCACTGTGCACATTGTCACACTCTAATTCTTAGACCGTTTTCCTACTCTGCATGAACATCTGGAAAGGCAATGTGATTATCTTCATTTTATGATCGAAAAAGCTGAGATTCAGAGAGGATAAGTGGCTTGCAGTTACACTTGAAACAGCAAAGATTGGCGTTGGCACTAGAGCATCTGACACGCCTGTTCACGTCTGTGGCTCTGTTCTCACAGTCATGTCCTTGGGACCTGTGGATGGTGCATGGCCGTGGGGACTGCCATGTTTTGGGTTGTGCCTACTCTGCATCGTTTTCCTTTTTACCCCCACGTCCCTTCCTTCCAGGCTAGGAGCTATATTTGTGCTTGCAATATCCCTGTATATTTCAGATTTTTCCTATTTTTTTTTGTTTTCATCTGTTAGGACATTAGACCTGGGGGAACAAAGAGGGTCTAGAATGTCGTGTAAGGTAAGAGAGAACAGTCTCTGAGCTGAATGCTAGGCTGTCAGTGAAGTCCATAGTCTCCGACCGCCCTGTTCGATCCCGAGTATAATTTATACATGGCTCAGTGGCACCAATCTAGTTTTGTTGTTATCTTAAAAACTGCTTTGACAACAAGTTGCCACTTTGTCTGTGATTCTTAAGTCAGCATTAATGAGACACCATCCACCTGTGCTATCATCTGTAATCGTCAAAATCGTGCTTAAACCTTTACCATGCTTGTGTCTTGGTAGGTTTTGTTCTCCTCCTACTCTTAAAAGGTTTAGTAAGTGAATTTAAGGTCAAATAGGGACAGCTAAGATTCTCCGGGGCACAATAGCTTTCCAGTGGATGTTTTTTGTCACGGCGGCCTAAGTGCATGTCTTTCTGGCCGGTGCGGAGAACTTTGCTGTGGGGATTTGGCTTAAATTCATGCTTAGCTAATCTCCTAATTTTATTTTTGTGGCTAAAGAGCCTCATCAAGCATATTGATGCTGAGTCTGGACTGAGAGACCTTTTTTTTTTCTGATAAGCTCTTAAGCTTCATTGGACTGAGCAGAGTGGGCTCTGTGAGGGCTGCTGTTTTTGGCTGTGTCATAGCTATTGTGGTCTCATAATACGTGGTTTACACACAGAGTATGATTTTATACACAAAATTTTGTGTATAAAACAACGTGCAACGTGATTAAAAATAATTTTAGATGTGCCCTAAATACAAGCAGGGTTTGTGTGCTGGTATTCTCCTGTGGGGACCTATCGTTTGTGATCAGAGGCTTAAGTTAAAATTTCCAGGCTCTAAGCAAACTCTTGTGAGGGCTTCCCTGCAGTCCTTCTAGGACAGGGTTTCTCAACCTTGGCACCACCAACATTTGGGATCAGATGACTCTTCGTTGTGGGACTATCCTGTGCATTGCAAGATGTTTAGCAGCGTCTCTGGCCTCTCCCTGCTAGATGCCAGTGGTCCTCCCTCCCCAGCCCTAGATATGACATCAAAAATGTCTCTGAACCTTGCCACATGTCTCCTGGGGATATAGGATTGGCAGAGGTAGCAAATAAACACACAGGATGTCCAGTTAAATTTCAGATAAACTATACATGTTTTTTACTGTGGTAAAATACACATAAGATTTACCATTTTGGCCATTTTGAAGTGTACAGGTCAGTGATATTAAGTATGTTCACATTGTTGTGCAAATATTTTCACCATATTGTCTCCAGAGCTTTCTTATCTTCCCAAACTGAAAACTCTGTACCCATTAAACACTAACTCCTCCTTCTGCCCTCCCCTAGCCCCTGGCAACCACCATTCAACTTTCTGTCTCTATGAATTGGACTATTCTAGGTACCTTAAATAAGTAGAATCATATTTGTCCCTTTGTGTCTGGCTTATTTCATTTAGTGTAATGTTCTCAAGATCCATGAATGCTGTAGCAGGTGTCAGAAGTTTTTTCTTTTCAAGACTGAATAACATTCCATTGTATGGATGGATAGTATCTTGTTTATCCATTCAACTGTAGATGGACATTTAGGTTGCTATTGTGAACAATGCTGCTAGGAACATTGGTGCATAGGAGTGATTTTGAGTGTAATATGTCCCATGCAATTTTGGCACATACTTATACTAAAGAATTATTCTGTGTTTATCTGATATTCAAATTAACTGGGCATCCTGTATTTTATTTCATTGCAAAATGCTACCAGGTTAAGAACCACAGGGCCAAAGGACAGCGATCATACCTTCCCATGCAAGTTATCTATGACTTCCAAAGTGCATGCAGAATAATTCGGGTGCTATAATACCTACACACCCTACATTTTGTTAGTTAATAGCCATTTGTTCTCAATTTGGAATGGTGATGGAAATATTGACCTTTTCTTTTGATCTGCCTCTCCACCACCTTATCCTGGTAAATTAATGCTTATTAAGATGCCTGTAGAGAAAATAATATGATGATTGGGTTCTTCAAAGTCAACTTAAAGAAACAAGTTGAGAACCTCACTGACTACTTGTCTCTATTTCAAATTATTTCTCTCTCTTTCCCCTTTTTCTTTCCTTACCTCTTCCCAGCTTTATTGAGGACTGCTTGACAAATAAAAACTGCATATATTTACAGTATATGATGTGATGATTTGATGTATGCATATGTTGTGAAGTGATCACCACAATCCAGCTAACATGTCCATTACTGCACCTAGTTAGCTTTTGTGTGTGCATGCATGTATGTGCGTGTGTGCGTGTATGTGTGTGTGTGTGTGGTGAGGGCACTTGAGATCTACTCTCTTGGCAAATTGCAAATATATGATACACTATTATTAACTATAGTCACTGTGCTATTCAGTTCTCCAGAATTTATTCATCCTATATAACTGAAACTTTGTACCCTTTGACCAACATCTCCCCTTTTTGCTTTTTCTACTGCTTAGGGAAATCGAAATCAGCTAACAGATAATAGCTACATAGTTGAGGGCCATCTACTGCAGCCATCTAGGACTTTGTCTCTGAGGCACAGGGACTCAGGTGAATCCTGGCTCTGCCACTCACATTAGACAAGTCACTTACCCTGAGCTTCTGTTTCTTCAGGTATGACAAAGGAAGGCACAAATGCCTTCCTCATGGGGTCACCTTGAAGGGTAAAGGGAATAATGCAGGTACGGCCCCTACTATGGGACATTCAGCACATGGCAGGTGTGCAAATGGTCTCAGTTGTTGAGCTGCCATGTGGTTTTGATGGGCAGTAATCACTGACATTTATTAAGTGCTTACTGTGCGCCAGGTACTGGTCTAAAGTTTTGTTGCTTTTAATCCTCACACTGAGCTCACGGAGCTTGTCCCGGTACCATTCCCTTTCACAGATGAAGAATGTGAGTCGTGGAGAAGGTAAATTCACCTGACAGTATGCCTGGAGAGGGGTAGAGCAGGGCTTGGCATCAGAGCATCCCGATTCCAGAGTGAAACTAACCACTTAGGTGGTTAGTTTAACCACTAACCAAGTTGTCCTAACCACTGAGCTGCATTGCTGCCTGTGGGATGGTGTTCTGCATGGAACACATGTGTACATGGGACACACTTAGGGACCGCTGAGGCAGGAGGGTGACACCTGCTCAGCCTTTCAAGTCTGCCAGGGTAAGCCTGGAGAGCCAGAGAGTGACACATCCCAGCGGCCACACCCTCCTTTCTGGGTTCCAGGTGAGACACCTTTACAGCCCCTGCGGCCTCACCCTCAGGAAGGGTGCCGTGTGCCATGTGCCACCCAGAGCTCCTTCTGCACTTCCAACCTGCTTAGAAAATTCAACCCACTAAATGTCACCCAAGTGGTACCCAGAACTCAAAGCCACCAACCGCCAACTTGAGAAAGGACAGTATTTATTTTTTTAAAAGCCAGAAGCTTTTTAGCACACCTGTGCTGACTCAAATAAGAAGTCAGTCATGTACCCTAAGCTTTGCTGCTGGGTGGCAGGATTCTGTCCCCGGGCCCTGCCCAGCCCCTTTGCCCGCCTGCAGACCCCCTCCCCCACGCCCCTGTTCGCCAGGTGGCTGGAGGTGTCGACAGTTTCAATTTCTATTTCAAAAACTGGCCTTCTCTTTCTTTTTTCCTGCAATGTTTTGCCCTGAGGCCTAGAAAGGGATCCTCAGTCACCAGTTGCTGTGGACAGAGACTGCCTCGCCTGGTGTGGGTCTCTCCGCCAAGACTTCTCACAGAGCGCCCTGTGGTGCCCTTTCTCAGCGCTGCTGCTCAGGAAGGCGTCTCTGCAGGCTTGGCTTCTCCTAGCGTCTCCAGGGCTGACGTCGGAAGTCAGCTCCGTGGGTTTCGAGATTGTCCTCTTGTGACTTTGTAAATGGCGCCAGAACGGTGGAAACCAGAGCAGCCCGAGCACCAGAAGCGAGGACTCTGCTTGCGAACAGCTTCACGTCCGGGCCGGAGCGCTGTCCGTCTCCACAGAGGAGGCTCGAGGGGCGCTGAGGGGCTGCGTGCTCGCGGGTGACGTTTTCACAACCTCGCGTCGCTTGTATTCATTCGACAAGTCCTGCTGGGCTCTTCCTTCCCTTGTCCGCTCCTGTAGTATGTATGGGCTTAAGGGTCGCGTATTTCAATGTCTCTTTATTTTCCCTGAAAGCTCAGTCGTGATTGAATGATGGAATTTAAAGAGCTTGTCATATACATACATTTGAAGTGAAAAAGATGAACTTTTCCCCCAGTGGGGACAGGCAGCCATCCGTCAAAGGCAAGCACCCCTTGAAAAGAAAGGCACGCCCGTCTCCCCAGCCCCGTCTGTCCTGGGAGGACAGTCCCCGCGTGTGGCTCGCGGGCCCTTTGTGGCCGGGCACACACAGCTGCGCGCACAAAGGAGGCTGTGTGTTTGTTCACCGCGTTGGAACCGGGAGGGGAGGGCGCCTTCTTGTGAAAGAAGGCGCATATGAGCACCATAGTTACGGGACAAAAATATTTCTGCTGGAAGATCTCTTGAAGCTTTTGTATGATGTGCAACAGAGTGCGTGGGGGCTGGGTGTGAATATCTCTTCGTAGGTGAAATGAGGATAATGCGGTCATGTGAACAGTCCCAGGGAAGAAAAGAGCGGGTGACAGCGGGCACCCTAATTCTCCTCACAGAGAGGTGCAGGTGGGGGGTGTTCTCGGCCATTCCGAAGGGCGAAGTGGCCGCTCGTGTTGGTGCAACGTAAGGACATTTGCAACAGTGTTTAAGAAAGTGATTCTCGTGCTCCAACTATTGACCTAGCACCAGTCCGTTCAGCGTTTGTCTCACGGATAGGGTGAGGTCGGATGGCATCACATGGGACAAAGTTATTCTGGCACCTTGAGGCTCATCTTCACGATATTACTGAGGGACTTTAGGGTTCACCTTGAAATTCTGCTTCCTTCCCCGTCCTCTCCCTGTTGAATCAGACTGGCATACAGTTATGAACAGGGACTGGGTCCTAGATTCACTGCTTGCTTGATCTTAAAAAGTCACATTCCTCCCTGTCCTGAGTTTCTTCCTCTGAGAAATGGTGAGGATAGAATTCCCAACTGTGTGGTGAAGCTGTGCACCGAGGAAAATCCTTGGAACCACTGGAGCAGTCAGTCTGGAGCTGGAACTTATTCTGTGTGTCACCTTGTGCTGGAGAGAGTGACACTGCAGCTGAGTGACTGCTGCCAGTGGTGCTGCCCAGAGGCCGTGGAGGTGGTGGGACAAGATGACCTCTGAGTGAGACAACACATGGAAAGTGCCTCCTATTAAACCTGTAATGGGGTGAATTAGGTCCCTCCAAAAGATATGTCCAGATCCTAACCCTTCGTACCTGTGAGTGTAGCCCTTCTTGGAAACAGGGTCTTCACAGATTTAAGGATCTTGATGTAAGATCATCCTGGATTTCAGTTGGGCCCTAAATCCAGAGACTGGTGTTCCTTTATGAGATAGGGGAGGAAGATCTGAGACACAGACACACGGAGAAGAATGCCGGATGACGATGGAGGCAGAGACTACCCGATGCGTGATCTCCCTCGAGAACTCTGTGTGCAACCCTGAGCTGCCACTAAACTTCTCTGGCCTCACATCTCTTATCTATATAAGAAAGGGGTTAAATTGCACGATCTCTAAGGTCCTTCCAATTAAAAAAACAAAGAAAAATAATAATAGGAACATTTTGTCAAGTTGTCTTCTGAAACTCCCTATTTAGAAAAGATAAATGTTTTCCTTTTTCAGTGATATTGATAGTGAGAGCCTGGGTGATCTCAAAGTCCCTAGCTTGTACCAGGTCCTGGAGGTTCGTGGGGCCCTCTCGATCAGGCTCCATGTCCAGAGCTAATGCCATCGCCTCACATGGCAACCTGTAGCTGGCAGCCGGCCCCCGTGTCACCCAGGCGCCTACTGCCATGTCAGCAGTCAGTTCTGAGCAGCCCTGCACTCCGTCGCCGAATGCCCCTTAAATACGATAAGACCTGGGGGAAATAAAAAAATGTAGCTCTCCTTCAAGAAAAAAAAAAATAAAAAAACATGGTGGAACATCTTCTTTTAGAACAACTTTTTCTTGCCAGTCTCGAGAGACAACGAAGTTACCCTTCGTTTGTTTCTTTCTTCCCACCTGGTCGTTAAGCCTCCCAAAGCCCCTCTTCTGCTCCCTGAGCTCCTGGAGTCACACTGGGTTCCATGACCCAAATTAGCTAAAGGACAGTCTGCAAAAATCATCAGTTTGCTTGTCCTGGAGCACCTTCCCCGCAGTGTTTTCCAAGGAAGGCTGATGACTTGCACGTTTTAAGAGCAGGCCTGTCCTGCTCCCTGGAAGCTGGCAGCCCGGTGCCTGGGAAAAATAACAACACGCGGCAGACTAATAGACGACAGCAAGAATGATTAAGCCGTTTTTGAAGTCTCAGGGTTAAAAATACATTCTTTTGGCTGTGAGACTGTGCATTGTGATCAAGACTACTTGGGGACAGGATTTCCATATTTTGTCGGGAGTGGGGGCGGAGAGCAAGAGAGGAAGGGGAGAAGGACAACTGCGTCGCTCAGGCTTGGCTCCGTGGGAGGTTGCATGTTAGGGACGCAGGCAGGCACGGCCTCCTGAACGGGGGACACCTATGCCCAAGACCCCAAGAGACATCTCCTGATGTCACTACCCTTTACATGGCACTATTTTCTTTAACTAAAAGCTTCCTAACGGGACACGAATGCTCCCTGGGGAAACACTGTGTAGAACATTTGTGTAAATATCTCATCAGCCTTAGCTTCGCATGCGCCTTGCCTCCCCCGCTTTAATACCTGAGGTCAGGGGTCCCGTCTCACGCTTTATTCTCTTCTATGTCTGCCAGGGCCTTCGCTTAACCGGTGTGTTCTCTGACCGAACAAACAAAAGGATGGAATATCAGGGCGATTGTAGACTACGTCTCTCAAAGAAAGTGCCCTAACCCAGAGTGCATGCCTGCCTTGCAGGGTGGCCTGGACACAGCCCCTCGAGAGACCTGCTGATGGGAGTCCCTAGGCCCACGTAGGCAGTGCACATTCTAAGCGTTTGGCATGGATCTTGGCTCAGAATGGTTACCCGTGAAGGGAGTACATTGAAGGGCAATTCAGGAGCAAGGAAGATTGGCAGGATATGCAGGTGGACAAGGAGTTTCAGGGACTGCTGGATCCCACAAAGAGGCAGAGCTACATGACATAGGAGAGTGGTACAAGTGCCTCAATTCTTGGGGCATCAGATGTGTTACCAAGACAGAATTTGTTATCTAGAACATAATAAAGTTCCACCTACCTTAACTACGCTAGGAAGAAACTAGTTCATGGGAAGTTTGAAGCATCAGGTTATATAGAAATATATCAATAGTAAAAAAAATAAATAAATAACCTGATGATCCTGCTTTTTAATGTTCTTTTTTTAATTTCAGCATATTTTGGGGGTAAAAATGTTAAAATTATGTATATTGCCCATGCCTCCCTCCCCCCTCCCACCAGCCCCACACCCAATAAATGTTATTCCTATATGTCCACTTAAGTGTTGATCTTAATGTAGAAGTGTGCAAAGATGCCTCATGCTTTGGGTCAGGATTGGTTTTAGGCTTATAAACCAATAAATGGCTATCAGTGGAACTCACGTGGCCGGACATGTGGAAACCCAAGGAGTGAATGAGAATGCTGGGCCTTCCTATCATTGTACATGTTAGAAAACGGATCTTAGGTTTCGTAACATGCCTGAGTTCATGGTAGGGGCTGGGTTTGAATATCGATTTGTCTGACCTCAAAGACTATGCTCTTTTTCTGTGCCTCAGTGGTCCCATGTACCTCCAGGGGCACCATTCACATTGCAGTCAGTGTACACAGCAATTCTGGGATTTGGGGTGACACACAGCTATCCCCTTTCTACCATGCCCACTACCTCTCCATGATCTAATCAGCTATGTCTCTTCAGTATTCTAAACGGAAGAGGTGACTGAGGCTATGAAACAATCCTAAAATGCATAATTTATCCTGTAGTAGATGCATTGAATATTTATTTAGGGTTAGCATCCGAAAGCTCAAAATTTCAAATCTTCCAGTGTGTGAAAAATCATATTATGCCTCTGATTCTCAACCCTGCATAGCACCAATTAGTTGTGAAGTTGCTTTCAAAATTAAGCCCAACTTATACTCATATTAGAAACATCCAGTGTTAATAACATGTGAAATGGAAGCTAATGGCCTTGTACCACCCCAAGATCACCATCATGATGTTGATGATGAAAATGATGATAATGACAATAGCAGCAATGATAATAGTTAACTATTATCAAGTACCCATTAAGTCCTTGACTCCTAACAAAATCCCTATGAGGGAAGTAATAGCATTGTACCAATTTTCAGAGAAGGAAATGAGGTGTAGAGATACTAATTAGCTTGCCCAAGCTCAGTTGACTGAGCTAGTGAGTTGCAAAGCTAACCCAGTTAGCCTGACTTCAAAGCTTTGCTCTTAACCACTTGTACAATCCTGTCTTTCAATTTTAAGAAGAGCTTTGGGTTCTTGCTTTGAAAGTAGAAATGGATACATAGTGATATTGATAAGCCTGATAATTATCTTGTGCAAAATAAATAATCCAGCCATTTATTTCCACCTCAAAAGCGATTCTGAGTTAACCATCTGCCATTTTGTTTAAGACGCACTTGCTACATCTTCTTAAAACATTCATTCTTATCCCTGGTTTTATGACATTTCTCAGCATCTCTGATTTTTGTAAGGATGTTGGTGAATTTCCAGAAAAAAAATTCTCCAACATTGTTTTAACCTGGCATCTTTTAAAATTAAATATGTTTCTCCAGACATATTGGTGAGCAAGACTCAGTGCCACAAATTAAGTAGGGATATAGTTACAGCCCAAATGTATGGGGCAAAGTGGAGCAGTTCCCCCATTGGTCAGGGTTCTCTCATTGGCCCGATCTCCTGGCCTCCACAAATCTGCTTGAGTGTGGGTCATCAAGACCCTTCCCTGGGGCCTGCACCACCTGGGAGAGCCACCCTCTGTTCCTGCTGCAGGGTCCCTTGTCCAGGCTCCGACAAAGTCATAGTTGTGAGAGTGAGACATGAAGAGGGGGCGGAAGCCAGGAAGCCAATGTCAACCTGCCTTTTCAGCCTTCAGCAGGACTGAGATTCGTCCCATGATATCACTGAAGGAAGGGCAGAGGGGAGAGACAACAGGAAAGTGGGGACAAGGAAAGAGAACCTGGACTGGCAAAGGAAGCGTCACGTATATAGCAGCAGCCGCAAGAGCTTCCCAGTAGCGTGAGATATGCCTTTTGGTCTCGGGATGTCATCTCCATCTGCATCTCCTTCCTCTCCTTTGACCTGTCTTCAGTTCTACTGGTTTAGGTTAAATATTGAAATAAACTCTTTTAAAAGCGTACTGGGAGTCTCAGTTGCTCAGCATTACATTTTAAGGGAATAGCTCTTCAGCCTCCGTGTGTGTCTGTGCCGTGCGGGCCCTGCTGTGGAAACAGTGTCTTGTTGTCATTGTAGCCCAGGGCAGGTCCTGTTATTATGTCTGTGCTCAGTTTTCTTTCTTTCTTTCTTTCTTTCTTTCTTTCTTTCTTTCTTTCTTTCTTTCTTTCTTTCTTTCTTTCTTTCTTTCTTTCTTTCTGAGGAAAGATATACGTATATAATTTGCCATCTTTACCTTTTTTTTAAGAGACAAAGTCTCACTCTGTTACTCAGGCTAGAGTGCAGTGGGACAATCAATCCTCCCTTTAACACCTGGGCTCAAGCGATCCTCCTGCCTCAGCCTCCCAAGTACAGCTGGGAGGACAGGTGCACACACCCACATCTGGCTAATTATTCAGAGATGGAGTCTCATTACATTGCCCAGGCTGGTCTTGAACTCCTGGCCTCAAGTGATCCTCTTGCCTCAGCCCCTGCCAACGTGCTGGAATTACAGGTGTGAGTCACTGTGCCCAGTCCATCTTTACCATTTTTAAGTATATCGATCAGTGGTAACAAATATTAATATATTTATATTCTTTAGGCTGAGTTTTAATGAACACAACATAACACAAATAAGTGAAAGAAAAACAGAAGTTTTTAAATCAAACACAAGCAATCACAAGCAAATCAAACACAAATAAACCACAGTAGGAATATTAAACTTATAAAGGTAAAATTCTTTTAGTGCCAATTTTTCTGAAATATAAACTCCTTTGCAGTTTTAAGGTGTGTATTCTATATATTGTTACCTAATAGGATGAAAGGCAGCTAACTCAATGATTGTTAGGCATCTCATCTTATATAAGTGATCTGTTTGATGAAATTATTGAAAATGCATGTTTTTTTTTTATTTTGATGAAATGGAAAATTGCTCAATTTCGTAATTGAAGCCTGACTTCCATTTCCAAAGAGGTGATTCAAAGGTCGCTGGGGGTGAAGGAGGGTGTCCCGGCCCTACCCCATCTGATGGGCAGAGTTTGCAACAGGGATGTGCATCCTCCTTTGGAGTTGATTTAGAGAGAAATCGGGTGAAACCCGAAGAAAGGGTTTATCTTGGAGCCTCCTGCTCTTGTTTGAACAGCCTGCGGGGATTAACTCGTGGTTGGGTCTGAGCCAGAGAGATAAATGACACAGCTCTCGTGTGCTCACGTTCAGAGGGAGCTCTTGCCAAATGGGACAATGAAGGATTGTGCTAAAGAGATTTCGGAACATCTTAATACAGCGGGATGATACAGTCTGGTCCCTGAGCTTTCTGTGCAGCACTGAGCCAAGCCTCAGAGGACTGTGGCATGTCCTGAGTGCTTAATGTGCAGGCGACATCTAACAGGAGTAGCCAAGCCTCTTGGGAACACTGTTGGGTGGGGTGGGTCCTCACCTTTTTTCAGCACAGATTTTTTTTTTTTTGACAATCCCATATATACAAAGGAAGTAAACCCCCAAAAGGTGGGGTAGGGAAAGAAAGCACTAAATTTTATTAAAGCGCTTCTCAAAATTCAGATCCCAAATTTGCCAAAGCAGGAAAGATTAGATTGAAGGTTGGAAATGTCTCACAAAGGTATGTGTTGCCCCTCACACATGACACAAGATTGCTCAACAATAGGCAATTTCAGAAAACATTAATATCAGCAGTGCAAAGCCCTTTATGAGGAAAGCTATGCAAACACCTTTCAAAGGACTTGCATGCTTGTAGAATCTTGCTGTTAATTGGGCATGCTTATAAAGCCAGTTCAATTAGCAGAGGGACTCGTACCTTATACAGGGGTTATGTTCTAAAGCTAACACCTAAGGCAAAAATTAAGCACATTGAAAAATGCCCTGAAAATTCCCTAAGTTGCCTATAAAATAAGGTATACAAGGCTTTGTGTCTATGAATCTTTTCAGTAATATGAATGTGTCAGCGTACAATGCATACCATTTAATAGAGTACACATGCAAACCAGAATTTTCCAGGAATTTTATTGCATAAAACATTCGCACAGAGCACACCTGGTTGAATGTACGGAAGTTATATGTGCATGTGACGCGATTATGTCTGTGGATAGAACTTTTGACAGCTTCCTCCTTTCTGGGGCCTAACTGGTTCCTCCATTCTTCTCGGTGTGATTACACCGAAGGCGGAAACTGGCACTGTTAGGTTCAGAGGGCTGATCCTTGGAAAGAGCTGAAAGTCCACACTGGGGAGGGTCAGCTGCAGTGAAGGTCCCAAGTCGGTGGCAGTCTGATCTGGAGAATCACTCTGGGCTGACTCCACAGTGTGCTGGTTCTTGCTCTTTGGGCTCAGACCCTGTTGGCCCCTGGCCCTAGGGTCACCTGTGCCTCACTCAGAACTGGCATCTTTGCACGTGTTACCTTGGATTCTCATCCCAGCCACCCTTCACTTCACTTTTTGTCACACAGACCAGCTGTTTTCATCCTGCCCATGCTCTGCCAGCACCCAGCTACTGCCTGGTCCCAATTCTCAGTTCTGCCTCACCTGCTGCAGGGCAGACACTTATTCAGTGTCACTGTTCTCCAGCCACAGTGGCATGGCCGTGGGGCATGGCCCAGAGGAGAGAACAATGTGCTCTGTCCAGGAGTCCAGCGGCGTGTTTCTGGGCACCGTGAGGCCACAGGTGACTGTGCAGGGAAGCTTTTGTACCTCTTCATCCCTCCACCTCTACCGTGAAAAAAAGGCAGATGACAGCATGGCATTCTTCATTTTGAATGAGTTTTTAAAAATGTTTTTTGTTAGTAGAAGGTAGCTGTCAAGAAGAGTTGCATTATTAAACTGGTACGGGGAAACTGGCAGAGAAATGAGTTGTAGAGCTGGGTTTGCGTAAAGGCTGACAAATCTGTCTCTACAGATTTTGGGGACTGTTGTTGCTCGATTGACAGTGCATGACTGTGGCTGAGGTCACTGCCCTTTATGTCTTGAAATCTCAGCACCTGTAATTAAGAACGAACCCATAGTAGTTTCATCCACGACATTTTCTGATGTTTAGACAAAATGAATATATTTTCACAATCTCTTAACACCAACTCCCTTTTAAAATCTTAATGGGATTCTAAGGTAGTAACAGGGCCTTTCTGATATCATCTGTAAAATCAAAACCTGGGCTCAGATTTCCTATTTTTTCTTCTTCTTTTCAAAGGAGTCCCCATCCAACTCACGTATTTATAACATGTCCCTGTGATAAGGAGAAACTGCTCACTTATCTCTGAGTCCAATGACAGAAAGTATATCAGAAAAAAGATATTCCAATCCCTCAAACACACAGTAGTGTGAGACGAAAATTACACTTTAATCTGCAGTCGAGCAGGTTCTGTCCTCCATTAAACCTGTATCCCCGTTTTATGATAGAGTTGAGCCAGTTATATATGACTCACTGGGAAAGTGCAGTTTATGATCTTGTTAGGAGAAATGGTTTCGCTGGGATCATTTTAAGCCAATAATTTTATACCTACCTCCTCCTAAATATCTAGGACATTAACTTATTAGCCGTTTCTGGTGTCAAGCCTAATGCATTTTAAATACTTAAAACAAATACCAGGAAATGGTGGGGATTGGAGAATAGATTTTCCGTAGGCATTTAGCGCTGTCAGCTGTCAGGGGGATCGATCTCCGCGGGATTTAGTGGGGAAAGGCTCTCGATTCTTGGCTCCCGCTGCACGCGGAGCTTTCGTCTTATCCAACAGGAGGGAGGACGTGCATGCGGGATGAAAACCCGTCTGATTATTTCACAACGCAAGCTGACGTATATTTGACTGACGAGGTCCTGGCCCCCAGCCGGTGTGACAGCGTTGAAATGTCGCCCCCTCTGCACAGCTGGCGGGTTCTGTGTGGAGGTGGGTGGACTGAAGGACGTCCAGGCAAAAGGGATTTCTAAACATGCCTGTAGGTGCATGTGTGCACGTGTGCAAAGGCCGTTGTCAATCACTCATCATTATTTTTATTCCAAACCCCAGGCAGTCCTTCCAGCCCTCTTGGCAGCATCTGATCCCGTTGATAGCTTTGGGAACACTTTATTCTACGTCTCTGCAGACACCCCTTCCTGGAGTCAGTGACTTCTCTGACCACTCCGTCTCTGTTATCTTCGCCAGCTTCTCCTTCTCAGCCCCTTCTTAAGGTTTTGTTCTTTGGGATTCCGTCCCCGGCCAGGTTTTCTTCTCACTCTACATGCCCTGGGCGGTAGGCAGGCAGCATAATGGCCCCAAGGAGTCCATGCCCCGATCCCCAGAAACTGTGAAGAGGTGACGTTACAAGGCCACGGGGACTTTGCAGATGCGAGTAAGGCTGTGGATCTGAGGTTAAGAGAGCAGCCCGGGTCATCCAGGCTGGCCTCCTTGAATGGCGTGAGCTATTCAAAGGGCAGGACGTTCTCAGGCTGGCACAGAGGAAGGAGGAGGCAGGAGGAGAGTCAGTGGGGTTTGAAGTGTGGAGAGCACTGGTCGTGCCACTGTTGGTGTTGGAGAGAGAGGGAGGGGCCACAAGCCAGGGGATGTAGGTGGCCTCTTGACAATGACAGCAGGCAAAGAGATGGGGACCTCAGCCTCCATACGCAAAGAACCGGATTCTGCCAACAACCTGAAAGGGTTCAGAAGTGGATTGAACCCCAGGCCTTCCAAAAAGGAACATAGCCCTGTGTTCACATTGGTTTCGGCCTGTGCAGAGAGCTGGCTGAGTCCCTCTGCACGAGACTTCTGACCTGCAGAACCATGAGATGATAAATTGGGGTTGTATGTACCTGCTGAATTTGTGGCAATGTGTTACAGCAGCCATAGAAACGAGTCCATCCATTCCTGGCTTCAATTAGCCATGTGCATGGCCAGCCGGTCCCTGTGCCCCACCTTGCTGAACTCCCAACCCCCACAACGCCCTTCTTTTGAGCAACTCTGCCTGGATGTCTCCAAGACATATCCAACCCTACATGTGAGAAAGTGTACTCTTTTTCTTTCCTACCAAATGTTTTTTCTCTGATGTTCTCCTCCATTGCCCCTTGGCCAAGCCACGGACCTGGAGTCGGGCTGCATCTTTCCTCTCTGCTTTGCTCCTTGTGCAATTCCACCTCCGTCAGGTCGTGGTTGAAATGTCACCATCTCAAGGCCGTTTCCTCTCACCATCTATTTAAAATGACAGCCCACCACAAATACACGCATTGTCCTTTTCACTCGTCTACATCTGGCGTATCATATATGTACTTACTTCTTTGCTTATTACTATCCGTCTTCACTCTTGCGATGTCAGCTCACATCTGTTTAGTTTTATTCATTCTCCTAAGCAAGTAGTGACATAATAGCTCTCAAGCATCAGGCACTGCTCTAAGCAGTTCTGCAAATACCCACTTCCCTAAGACTTTTCTCGCTGTTGTAGCTCTAGCTGTCTGAATAGTGCCCAACACACAGTAGTTGCTCAATAAGTAGCTCTTGGGTGAGTAAATGAATGAATGAATCCAACCTAACACTGAATCCTGATATTTATAAGTATCTTTCATTTCAGCCCACCCTTCTCCATCCCTCGTGGCCATGCCATTCCCTTTTGTGGGACCCTGGAACGGCTTCCCTCTGTCTGTGGGAGGAAGTCTGCTCCCACAGCTGTTTACACTCTCGTCTTGACGTGCCCGCTTGTTTTCTGTCTCCGTCCTCATTTCCTGACACTTGCTTCTCACCCCCTCTCCTTCCTTGCACGCTGGTCCTCAGTCAGCACCGCACATTCTGTTCCCGCATGCCCCGTCCTCCTCCTACTGCCCAGCCTCTGCGTGTGAGCTCTTTGCTGCGGACATTGCTCCTGCCACATGCCCGTCCTCTGCGTGTTCTTCATATTTCGACTCAGAGGTTCCCCCTCCAAGACGCGACACCTCCCCTGAGGAAGTGCCTTTGCTCGCGTGCTCACTGGTGTTCTGTCTCGGCCTCTCTGTCCCCTGTCTGACTGTGACCAAGAGCTTTGCCTGTGCAAGTCCCTCACTGGCCCACACGGTTCTCGCTGAGAGCTGGAGAGCGAGTCTGCTTGGGGACCAGGTGCACCTTCTGGCACCTCACAGGGGCTAGCAGTCACCTGCGCAGTGAGTGAACTGTTTTCCGTGGCTTGGGGATCCCCGGCCAGGTGACCTCACCAGCAAACGGGGGCACTTGTTCTGCCAGTATTGATTTGCGGGCGCAATTATATGTGTAAATGCATTTTCCCTGTTCTGCCTTAGGACCCAATTTTTGAAAATTAGATTTTAACTGTCGTATTCTCCTCACTTACATCTTATGCTTCTCGACATTCGGCGCATAATTGAAAACGAAAGGCATAGAGAATTGGACTCATTTAGTTTACTCCACTTGAAATCCATGCTAGGTTATTTTTAAATTCTCACAGACCTTGTGCTCTTTAGGGCGTGTTTGAGACAGGGGAGGAAGGGAGAGGGAGAGGAGGAGGATGGCAGGGACGGGGAGGGAGGCAGGGAGAGAGGGGCAGGAAAAAAGAAGACACTGTAAGCTGTCAGAGGTGCTGCCTGTCGCTGTACTTTGTTTTCATACATTCAGTTTTCACATTAGTGTTACTTCAAATACTATGTCTAAAGCCAAAGACTGAAAATGAGACTCTGCCTCAACATTTGCTGCTGTGTTACGTTCTTGATTGCAATGAGGGGCTGTGGCCAGCTTGTACTCTACGTCACATGGGCGCAATGTCACAGTCTTGACCTTCTTTCTGATGCTTTCCAGCTGACACGTTCCTCGGCTCTGCCGCGCCCGCCAGTCGGCAGGTGGGGAGCAGATTCAGGCATGGGCATCAGCTGGGTCTACAGACCCTTCACTTGCACACACCTGCTCTCATAGGCACCCAGGTGAACGGGTGGGTGGGTTGGGGGCTCCTTCACCCATGGCTCTGAGTGTGAGTTCTTGCGTCAGAATTGGGTGCTGCAACCTTCAGATCTCACAGAGATCCCTACCTGACCCTGCTCTGCGCACCTGCGGCATGAGGTTTTGGGTTCTTCATAACCAGGAGGTGCTGAGTGCTCATACTGAGGCATGGGCTTATAAGACTAGTGACCGGTGACCCCCCACACCTGTATTGTGTGACACCCTCACACTGCCCCAGGGGCGCCTGCGTGCTCACTGCTGGTGCTCCTCACTGGGAGGCTTCCCACCTGCCCTTTTCTGCTTTGCGACGTGACAATGAGGTTCCAGGAGCAAGGCCAGCAAAGTGAGGTCAGGCGCACTTTGCAGGAGAGTTCACAAATAATCCAGCAAATGTGCGTGGAGAGCTCTGTGGAGTGCTGTCCTCGCGAGATTTGAATTCTAAGGGGAGAGACGGACGTACAACAAATACAAAAAAATTAATTGCAATGGCTATAAAGGCTGCGGAGGCAACAGTCAAGGATCAGAGGGAGAAAATTATTGGGGTGGCAGGCAGCCAACGAGTGTGGAGGGAAGTGGCCCTGAAGGCAGGGAACGTGGAAGCTAAGGATGAGAAAGCCACCCCACGGGGAGGCAGCAGGGCCTGCCAGACAGAGGGTGGGGAAAGGGACTGTGCAGTGAAGATGAGGAAACCAGACCAGGGATGGAGGGGAATAGGGGACATGGGAACCAGGGAGGAGCCAGGTTGACCATGCTGCACCCCAGGGCCCTGGGGAGGGGTTTGGGTTTTATTCAGGGGACCCCAGGGATGCCAGCGCAGACTGTTCGGCAGGTTTTTCTGGTTTCTATTTCCAAGGAGAAGGCAAGTATAAAAACATTGGAGGTTGCAGGCTCCTTGCCTATCAGGAAAGCCCTGGAGAATGCAGCACTCACAGTTGTCACCAGAGTTCTGCATTCCTCCTTCTCCGACTCCTGGACCTCTGTCTCTGTCTCCCCTACGGAGGCCAGAGGTGCCAAACGCCAGCTGTGTCGCAGCAGTCAGAGCAGCAGCAGGAAGGACACTCCCAGCCCCCTGCAGGCCCCCTTCCCAGTGCTTCTCCCAGGAAGGTGCTGTCCGAGAGGCTCATGACACATGTGGTTGGGTTTGTGGAAGATCAAGGATTATGTTCCCTGCCAGTGACTTTGTTAAGGTTGAAAGTCAGCTCTTCGTAAATGCCGAGCTCACAGCCAATAAGGCTCTCCTTTGTTTTCTCCCTTGTCTATTTTAGGACTGACTGCAAATATTGGTGAAAGCAGGCTCAGCACTGACACGTGCGGGGCTGAGGCCGTGACGCCACGTGAGGCCCATGTGCCGTCTGTCTGAATATTTGCAGTGGGGAATCAGTCTCGTGAACGGCTAAATATAGCATGTTTCTTTTGAGCCCCACAGAGGAGGTGGTTGGGGTGTGGGCTCTGGACTGGTGGTTTCGCCCATCCAGGGTCCGCTCACAGGTGGACTGTTTATATTCCCTAGGAATCGGCCACCCTGCGAGGGGCGGTCCCTCCAGGGTCAGCAGGATGGCAGATGCCAAACCATCATAAAACACAGAAAATAAATACCATGGTTAATACTCTTGACAAGTATAACTTCTTAACAGCTAGGAGGCCAGGTATGGATTTAGAACTCTTGGATCCCTCGGATTCTGTGTCAGAAAGTGGAGGTGTGGGAGGTGTGGGCGCGGTGGGGCTGTCCCCTTCTTTGCACATCTGTTGTCCCTCGGCGTGAGGGCCTTGTGAGCAAGCTTGCAGACGCTCCAGCTTGTGTGTCTGGGCTCTGCCGACACCTCTGTGCTGGAGACTGGAGGGCATGCCCGATCCCCCTTCTGGGACCTACTCCCCGCAGCGACCGGAAGTGCTGGTGACAGAAGCCCTCGGCTATCAGCCGCTTTCAGTTTTGCTGGGGCTTAAGAAAAAATGGCCTTGCTCAAGGCCGCACTTGGATCCAGCACCCACCCAATGCGGCGGGGATGGATGTAGAAGCCTGGTCCCTCCTTGCAGCTGGGAAGAACTCCGAAGGGCTCCCCGGCTTCAGAGCTCCCGCGGGTTTTCTGTGTGCTTTGCAGTTCTGTGCAATCCCGTCTCAGACTCCCTGGTGAACACCCAGCATGTTAAACGCTACCTCAGAGTCACTTTCCCAGGGAAGCCCTCCTGCCACAGCCCCTTCCCACCCCACCCTCTCCCACACACCCTTGGCACAGCCACCCCGGCACCCTCAGGCCTAGGGGTGCACACCCAGAAGGCCGAGCTGGGGAAGAGGCTGGCTTGCATTGAAGAAGTGGTCTCCAGGCCAGTGTCCTGGGTACCGAGAACACAGACTAAAGTGGAGGGGGTAAGTCGCTTGGCCTTGTGGCCCCCTGGCCCTGTGGGGAGGGGTGGTGTGCACGGGCCCAGGGCAGGGGCCCTTCCTGTGTAGGGCTGAGGGCTATTCTGGATTAAGAGCTTTGGGGAGGATGAATCACTCGGGCAGAAGCAGGAGGCTTCGTCCAGGCTGTTCTCCTGGAGGACTTGACATTGCACGGGCCTTTCCCACCTGGCGCGGGTTGTCCCGATGAAGCAGATGTGCAGTAACTCATATTTTTCCTGTGATGATTGTTTAAACATACTTGTTTTGTCACCTATGTATCTATCACTTGGGTGTTGAAGGGAAGGAGTCTCACCTGCGTCTCACCTGCTGAGGCACATTGGCTTGGCATTCGGCCTCCAGGGAGACTTGGTTTATAAACAAAAGTTGCCCAGTCACATGTGTTGGGGCCACGTGAGGGTGACCACACACGTACCTGGATGTGGATAGCACGTGTGTGTGCAGGGGGCGGGGGGAGGCAAGTCATTGGTGGTGGATGGAAACTCACAGCCAACTAAAAACTATCCTCTAATTGAAAATCGCCCCACTTTGTGCCTCCATGTGGCCAACCTGGCCTTTCCCCACTACTTCTTCTGTAAAACACTTGAGGAAATAAGTCAATGAGAAAACCATAGGTGGAATCTTTCCAAAGCACACATGGAATGCTTATCAGTCTAATCTTGGTATTGCACCACGATGCAGATTACAAACTCGCAGATGTTTTAATTGTCATCTTGGCGGTGTCCTATTCATATACCTGAGTCTGTTCACCCGTCAGGCTCCTGAGTGCAGTGGGGACAGGCTGGGGTCCTGTGAGCTGCAGCCACCGGCCTGAGCTCTCTGCTCTCTGCCTTGGAAGTAAGCTCTGTGTACGGCTTGGGAAAGGCGTGCCTTTCTTCCAGACTCCATGTCCTTGCCATTCTAACCCCACTGTCCTCTCAGGTGGAAGAATCAGTTTGCCATGGTGGTGACTCTGGCCTCTATCTAGAAAAAAAAAAGCCCAGTTCGATGTGGTCTTTGTTACAGCCTGTAAGAGACGGGGAACATCTGTGTAGTCCACACCTTATAAACCAGTGTCATCCCGATTTCCACCCTCCTGTGTGCACCCTCCAAACAGCCCCAGGAGCAGCCACGAGCAAGGGCCCACAGCTCTTGTGGCAGTGTGACATTTTTGATGACTTGGTGTCCAAAGAAAGGATTTTTAAACTCCCCTCTCTTGTTCTCATTCCTACCATACTTCCCTCTCTCCTCTTCCTTACACTTTATTTTGTTGCAGAAACCCAACTATTAATGTGTCTCTATAACTGTTTTCCTCTGAGCTCAGAGGTCCTTTACTCCAGGAAGCACACAAGGCCCGTCTCTCCACCCTGGGCTGGGCTGCCTCTGAGTCCTCATCCTCCACTCCCCAGTTCTCTGATGGCTTCAGCTGCTCCACATCCTAATAACCTGTTCTGATCCTCGTCCTCTCATAGGGTCCTTGGTTGTTTGAGAACATAAACCGCGTCAATAAACCTTTTTTTTTTTTTTTTGAGACAGAGTCTCGCTTTGTTGCCCAGGTTAGAGTGAGTGCCGTGGTGTCAGCCTAGCTCACAGCAACCTCAAACTCTTGGGCTCAAGCAATCCTGCTGCCTCAGCCTCCCGAGTAGCTGGGACTACAGGCATGCGCCACCATGCCCGGCTGATTTTTTTCTATATATATTAGTTGGCCAATTAATTTCTTTCTATTTATAGTAGAGACGGGGTCTCGCTCTT